>WOUH02052279.1:0-11223 GCA_009936405.2 Stevia rebaudiana
AATATATTTTTAGTTGAAAATTTAAAATTTTAATTTGACTAACCTTGTGAAAAAGAGTTGTATATATGGTAACGCACATAATTTATTTTTCATAATTAAAATCATTAATTAACTTTTCGTAATTAAATTTTTAACAAAATTATAGAGTTAATATGGTGATGACAAGTGTCTGTATAAGATTAGAGGCCCTAAAATTGAGACACGTGTTATTTAAGATTTTCGTTTATTAGTATAGGAAGATGTAAAAAGTTAAAATACGTCACTCAATTTCATAATTATGTTATAACTTATAAATGCCTAATTTAGTAGGAGTAACAAGTATATCTTTCATTTTGAGGGTCTTTTGGCTTAATGATTTTATTTTGGTGTAAGGTGTTAAGATATTTGATTATGAAAAAGCTTAAATTATCATGTCCATCTTCATCTTTATTCAAATAACTTATTTCATTATTATCTATACTATTTTATACAGTCACAAAATATTACATAAATTATTTATATAAGGTTTGTTGGGAAACCATAAAAAAGAGGGAACTGGAGAACACTTTTGGGCCGTTATTTTTTTGTGATGGATTAAAATTTTTTGTAATAGATTATTTTTTTTTACTGTATTATTTTTTTTTGTATTGGATTATTTTTTTTACTGGATTAATTTTTTTTGTACTAGATTAATTTTTTTGTACTGGATTATTTTTTTTTGTGCTGGATTATTTTTTTATACTAAAGATGAACGGTCCACAAGTGTTCCCTAGTTCCCCTTTTTTTATGGTTCCCCAATGAACCTTTCTTATAAATAAGATTAAAAAAATTATAATTTTAAAAACACAGAATAAGATAGAGAATAAGATGAAGACTAAAATTAGCCTTAAATCTTTAAATTTTAGTGATACAGAGGAAATAAAGAATGGGTTGTGAATGCTTGTAGGCTAAAGAAAATTTGGATATAAATTAAGAGAATAGCAATATTTGTTACTTGTTACATTTTAGGAATGAGGAAAGAGATTAAGATGTGATTTTTTTATTTCTTAGGCTTTTGCCTTAATGTATAAGTGGTTCTAGGGCTCTTTATGTATTATTAGCATCTTGTTAAGTTATGCTCTATTTAGCATCTTACTAGTTTTTGTATTATAAATTTCTTTTTGCGGTTAAAAAAAGTTGAACCCCACATGTAAGCAACATGTTGTTTAGAAGTTTAACATGTAATATTAATTTAAAAATTAAAAATGTTAAACAAGAAGTTTTAGTGGTGCTTCACTTTAACGGTTTCAACTACTTACACACATGTGACTATAACATCACCACGAGACTCGGTTGTCGAAAAACTCTAGTCGAACCATGTATTTATCAATTGGTTCAATTGCTTTGATTTAATCTAAGCTAATCCTTTTACGAATTCGATTAATCTTTACCATTTACAAAAGCATGAAAGCATTTCGGTTTTCACATCACTTTGGTGTATGGGTGAAGGGCAAGAGATAGCCAAACAAAAGATTGTATGAATCAAGCTTGGTGGGTTTAGCATCCTGACTATGTCGCATTACATCAATATCAAAGCATTGACTTTTGCCTTTAGTAACGAAATGAACCTTAGAACGACCAAGAGACCCATGAATTTCAAATAATGTGTACCAACAATTGGAAACATGTCAAATACATTGATATTGAACAAGTATAAGTATCACGATAGAAATGAATGTAAAGATAGGGACCCGACTTTATAGGTTATGGTGACCCAAAAGATTATGGGGTCGATTAGGACTCATCGTGAGAACCCTTTCAAGCCTCTAAGTTTAATCTCAACCAACAAAGAAAACGAGTTACTATGGACCAACGATAATTGATTAAATGGACCGTTTATTTATTGTAAAGAGGGTCATGGACCACGTTTGGTCATAATGTTTGTTTCTGTTGATTTATTGATCACTTCTAAAATGCATACTAGACTTCTTTCAATCTATTAGGTTTTTGGTTAAATCTTGCAAGAGCACGATTTTTCAAATCCATTGTAATCTTGTATTATAAAAATACAAACGAATTGAATCCTAAATTGGTTGGCAATCAAACATAAGAACATAAGAACACAGAAAAAAGTTGATCTCAGCTAAGATTGACCTTTTATTTTGATATAGTTATGAACTTTTTCAAAACAATAATTTTTTAACCATATTTATAATAAAACAATCTTAAAAAACACGTTCTCTACTTATAGTCAAACTCTAATTAGATTCTATTCAAACTCTAACAAACTAATGTATAAACAAATTAAACATAAAATAAGTTTATCTAATTATTCAAAGTGTTAGTTAAATATAATAAGTTACTCTCTCCGATTCACCCTTCTTTCACTTTCTTTCAAAACCAACCTGATCAAGATCAATTTCCACATGAGTCGAGTCACTTGCTAATTTTCACATTATTCCTTTTGCTTTCTTACATTCTTCATTCTCTACCTTCTTTAATAGATTTGTTCTCGATTACCATATTTCTTCAGCATCTACCTCTTGAATGCCCTTCAAGATCTAGTAGATCTTGGTGAATTTGGTGTGATGTACCTTGTTGTTTGTGTTAGGGATGATTTTTTTATATATATAGGTCGGCCACTCATGAAATTTCTTAAAATTTTACATATATGTTCTTGGCCACCCATGACAAAATTATAAAGCTCCGCCACTGGTTATTTAGTGTAATTATAATTACTTAATGACAAAACGAGAAGTCATAATGAAATACTGAGTAATTTAGAAACTTGTTATAAATTATGAAACTTGTTACAACTAGTAAAGTTAAGAAGTATACGAAGATTTTGAGGTAAGTTACACACAAATATGTAAACACTCTGATGAGTTGATCCTGATTTCAATATACTATTTCTATATATTTTTGGAGAGATGGTACCCTGTTACACCCTGCCACAACAACATCCAACTAATTTTGTAAAATGAAATTTCATTTGCATGGTGGCGTAAGATCCACGAATAGAATATCGAAAAAATACATTAGTTGCAGACTTGCAGTCATGCATAGCGTAATAAAAGGAAATTGATATAAATCACGTACCACGTGTACAGTTGTAATCAACAGGCTTTTAAGGGCCTTTGTTATCATCAATACGGTACCTGGTCCCAGTTATAAATATCACCCTTCTACTTTCTATTCTTCTCATTTTTTATCCTTTTGCATTTATATATTTCGTAGAAACCCCAAGAGTTTCCACTCTTTTCTATTATTCCACACAAATTGTCAAATGGCTTATCCTTATAATTGTTCGGCTAAAATGTACATATTGAAACAAACTCTTTTAGTGTTTGCTTATCCTTATAGTTGTTTGGTTAAAATGCACATATAGGCCTGTAAACAAACCGAACAGTTTGTGAACTGTTTGGTAGGAAGTTCGTCTATGTTCGTTTATTTATTAATAAATAAACACAAACAAAAAACTTTTGTTCATTTAATTAAAATTAAACGAATACATGAGCACACATATTATTGTTTATTTATGTTCATGAATTGTTTGGTAATGTTTGTTTATTTATGTCTGTTTGTGCTCATGCAACAATTTATTTTTATTATTATTTAAAATAATATATAAATATATTAACATATCAATAATGTATATATCCATTACGTTCGTCTATGTATTTATATTTATTCAGTTATGTTCATTTATGTTCAATTATATTCATTTATGTTCATTTATATATGTTTGTTCGTTTGTTTACGTGAACGTTTGTGTTCATTTTTGTTTGCGAACTTTTCGTTAGTTATTAACAAACAACACGAACTAGACATGAACATGTACTTTTCCTTAATAAACGAACATGAACACAAAGTTTGTGTTCGTTTATGTGTTCATCTTCGGTCAAAGTAAAATAAACAAACACGAACATGTCTTTGTCCGTGTTCGTGTGGTTCGTTTACAAGCATGTCATATTGAAACAAACTCTTTTACTGTTTTTTGTTCCACTTATAGCTATAACCACCACCTTGTACATTCTACCCTTTTCATTTAGGGATTTGTGTTATGAGTGTTGTTATCTCTGCTATGTTCTACCTTGTATGTATATCACTATATCTCATATTAAGACGAAACACTTCAATGTCCTGAAGTCAAGGCTCTATTAATTACAACAACATATGACTCATTTATGGTATAAATGAATCGTTTTGCATCATAATACTCGTTTATTTAGTTTGGAAAAATGCTTATAAGCGAAACTAGACAGATCTGTTAACCTTTAACCATCGGTTTCGTACATTTTGGTCCTAATTTAAGCGAATGTAAAAAGAAATATTTTTTGAATAAAATTGAAGAAATAATTAAATGTCCTTTTTAAAACCTTACAAGCTAAATTTTCATATATGATATACGCAACCCATTTCTGCATTGTCGGTATTAAAACATGCTTTTATTATATGTACTTTGTCCTATGTTTGGTAGGCTTACATGGCTTATTCGTGAAAGTAGATATTATTCATTATAATGATTATGGGCATGTGACACATGCATACTAAAGTGAATTGTTTATGTGCTTCTACTAGTTGAGATGTCCCAATTGTTGCTCTGAAGTATTTTGTTTTATAAAATTCACTTAAAACATCTTTTTACCTTATTATGATTCATGCAGTTTTTGGTAAGTTTGTATTATTATTTATCTTTTATATTAATAGAATTTATGCTCTTTTTTGGTCGAAATTTACGTTCCTTAATGAGGTACGTTGTGGTAGGAATGTAGGATGACTTATAGTGTTGAAGTGAATGATTTGTTCTCATTAATTAACAGAAATGTGAGGAAAATGAAAACCAGCATTGAACATTTAAACATATAATTAGTGACTGGTTTTTAGATTCCTATAACCCATCTTTTTTGGGTTACCAACGATCCAATGATTTCAGTTATTAGACGTTTGGTTAATTCCTTAACAGTCAATGGAGTTTTAGCCAACTAAAGGCAAATAATAAATTTTTGTAACAATTCTAAAAAAATTCCTAACATATAACATATAAAAACATAAGTAGTGCAGCTTAAATGAAAGTCTTGAATCCAATTAGAATCCAGGTATAGTATTAAAAAAAAATTATACTATTGGTATGAAAATGAATTCAAGTATATAAACAAACCATAAAACTTGGAAATAGGAAAAACTCATATTTGAATTATTGATTTCTCTATAAACAACTCATAAAACTTTGTAATAGGAAAAGCTCATAATTGAATTACTGAATTCTCAATTAAACTAGTACGATTTTTTTTGTTAATGTATCAATTATTTTCCTTTTCTGTTCATCAATTTCGCCTTATGCACTTAACTTTTCGACATTACCAACACAAAAATGAAAAATGTACATGTTCATTCACATAAAAAACATAATGATGTACTAAGATTAACAAGTTCCAACATAAGTATATCTTCCACTTTGTCCTTAAACAATACTAAAAACAGAAGATAAATTTCAACTGCCAAAAAGAACATACTCAATCTCTATATTTAAAAAAAAATGTGCATATTTGCAATCTTGCATATGTATGCAGCAGTTGCAATATTCACCACAATAATAAAAAATAAAAAAAAATTAGAAAATCACACTAATCTTGTTGCAAGCTAACATTACAATAACAGCAGCCTATGTTTCTTGTAATTTGCAGACGATACAGATGAAAATTTTGAAAGTACGATGTAAACAATGATTTGAATTCAATCATTATGCCTACGTTTTCGGAAATATCTTAAAATAAAATTGTCTGCATATAAAGGATACTTTTTCCTGATTAAACCTTTAATGCATTTCCAATATGAAAAATCAACCATTTCTCCATCTTTTCGCACGATGAAAAGACATCTAGAACTTTCAAAATCTGGATGGTAACCAACCTGTAAACAACACGCGTTAAAAAACAGATTTGGTGGTGGTACGTGATGTTTAAGAAAGGATCCTTGTATATTAATAAATAAATATATTGACTAAAAGAAATTTCTAGATCCGTCACTATTGATGAGGTGTCATGATTTTGCCCATGTGGCTGCTGACATGGAGGCACTTCATATTCAACTTAGTTATTAATAAAAAATTTCTTTTAATTTTCTGTCATAATTCCTCTTCTTCTTTTTTTTGCTTTTTATCCTTTTAACTTATTTGTTCACTTAAAAATTGAAAAAAAAAAAAAAGTCTTACGGCAACCTGGCAATCAGAATAAAAACCTCCACAAAGATAACTAATTGTTATCAAATAAAACCTAATTTTACAACCGTTTTCCTGACCTACTTTATACATAATTTGTTTAAAATTAGTGGTTGTCATAATTATATAGTACTAAACACCCAATTATATTGCCATTACTTTCACAAGTAATTGACATCCTCAACTCATAATTCTTGAACACCCAGTTAGCAACTCCAAGTGATTACACAATCTAATTATAGACAAAAAAACATTGGTCATGTTCAATCATTTAACCCTAATACGGGAAAAAAGAAAGAAAAATAGAAAAAGGAGTAATCGACAAGTTTATTTGTATCAATTATAAATTTATAGTTTAAAAAATTTTCAATTGCATAATCAATTCAAAAGTTATCATGCAAACAACACATGATGGGAATCAAATTACAAATCACCATTCTAAATTTATTTATTTTTCCAGATTAAAGATCATTAACATCAAGAACACGAAAATCAAACCCCTACTTTGAAATCATAATCCAAACGCAATCTCAAGAGTAAGTTATCCATTGATCCGTACAGAACTTTTGTGGTAACATATATAACATTAAAACTAGAAAAGTAGAATGTCTGACAGTTTACGTGTAAACAATTGGCACGATAGGATAACTAATATAAGAATATAAAACTCTGTCAGATAATTAATATTATTCTTCAAACATGCAGTACATGTTGGATTAAGGCCGTTTGACAAAATCACTTTCTGAAAGCTTTGTAAACTAACTACAATGCAAGATTTTTTAGCAAAGACTTTATTTTTTGAAGGTGCAAGTTCAATAAACAAATGGATACGTAATATATACACACTATCACTTTCCACAATGGAACCAAATACTGAAAAATGATAGACATTAATTATCATTTTGTTATTCTTACCATTTAAAAAATTTGAATTTAAGGTGTCAACATTGATGACAATGGGTGACAAATAATGAGATACATAGAGACCAATATTATTAGTCTAAAGGTTGGAAAGAACAAGTTACAAAGTCATCTGTAATTTATTTTAAACTAGAACTAAGACTGTTAATTTTATATTTCAATAATGTTATTCAACTCCAAAAGCTACAATGAATCTCAACATAGGTATCATTAACTTAAACCTATAAAACTTTATTCAGTAGGCAGCAGAAAGGAACATTGCAACTATTATTAAATTAAACGGATTTGGATTTGGAAGACGATATATTGTGAATTAGTGAATGACAGTAGTAAGCTTACAAGGCAACAAAGAGCATATATTGAGTTAAAAACTTTTGTGTTTATATATATATATAGAGAGAGAGAGAGAGAGAGAGTGAGAGTTAACCGTGATGTAACTGATGCCAGATCCAATTTTCTTCTCATTTTCGGGATGATGCGGTAACAACCTTTCTAGAATAGTTCTCTCATGCTCGGGACTTAATCTCTCACCACTTGCATATCTGCTCCAACAATAGAATCCATGTATAATAAATAAGAAATTTCATTACTCAAAACTCTAAAATTAACAAGGAGATGTTAAATTTGCTTATAATCTTTACAACTTAACATTCATTTCTAAGAGCAATTCAACTCATTAAAAGAACTTTCTAATTATCTTTGGATGTCAACATCTAGGGTTCAGTTATAATACTGATTAATGCATAAACATAAAGAATAAGTACATAACAAACCTTGACTTAATTGTTGTATTTGATTGGAAACAATTTCATATATGCCATATGACAATCCATAGTTGTTAAGCAAAAGTTACGGAATTCAATTCATGTTCAGTATTGACAAGAATAAATACGAATTTACAAAGTTGAATAAAAAACCTTACTTGCTGGAATGAAGAATCATTCTAACAAAACCAACCAAGGGTACTGTATCTTCCAAAATCCGATCCTCCCAATCAATCCATCCATCCTGCTCTCTTCTCTTCCCTCCGTCGTCATCGTAATCAGCATCATCAACTTTTGAAGAATCAATAGCGTCTTCTTTGATCTCCACCACCGGTTTCCTCAGTAAATCGGCGGCACTGTAAGCAGTTACATCCTGCTGGCTACCACCGCCAACACTGCTGCTAGTTTTGAGAGCAGCAAACCGATGTGAACGCACTGAGCAAAGACGATAAGGAAATGAAATGATCGAAGGATTTGTTGAAGGTAAGTGTGGGAAGATAAGGTTTCTGTGGTGGAGATGAATGTGCAAAGACGGTGATGATGAAATTGATTCCATTTTTTGAGAATTTCAGTTTCGGTGGTGAATAAACCCTAGTTTTTTCAACGAATCGCCATTGTTGATGTCATGAATTTGGAATTTTAGAGAGGAGTTCTGAAAAATGTTTGTATGTATGTTCATCAGCAGAAAGATGCTGAAGTGTGACCGGATAAATGTTGGTGGCATTCTATTGGATATGGGTCGGGTGAATCCAGGGATAGTGGATTCTTGAATAGTATATGATAAGGGTTATTCTAATCCGTAGTCACACTTCCTTTTAGTTTCCAATCACACTCTAATCTACAATATTAATTTAAGTTCAACCTATTTTTTCATATAATTCTTCATAAAACTTGTTTTTTAGACAGGTTGAATCAAAAACGGTCGGCGACATCCCTCACCCCAAGACATCATAAGAGGCAACTGACTGGCTGTAATAAAGTCAAGCCAAAGATGTGTGGTTTGAACTATTATTTTTGTCCCACAATTGCATTTATGCTCAACTCTCAGTAGGAATGTAGGATGGATGTCTAAGGAGTTGAAATTCTCCCCTTGGTAAGATTTGAATTTGGGTCTTCTTTCGAGAACCCAGGCCATCTTATCAATTGGGGCAACCTTTATATCCACTGGATTTATTTGCTTCCTTTTAAGGACGATCTTTCGTTGCAATGAATGTCGGTTGAGTACAATTGATTTAAGAGAAATCATAGAGTAATAAGAACGGATTCGCCAACATCAAATCCCATACCCACGATGGTGGAGGATGAGGGGGCCACCGACTTCGAATTGATATAAGTCTACCCTCACACATTGTTGCCTCACACATTGTTGGATCTTGTTCCCACCAAATATGAGTTTAAACTTTAAAGTACATAAACTAATTACAATTGTTTGTTAAAATGTTCAAACAACATTCGAGTCTTAGGCTATGACAAAGAAGATAAGTGAATGGGTCTTACGGTCAATGTAAGCTTTTATAATATGAAGTTGGATGAAGAACCATTTATATGCAACGTCCAAAAGTTTTTAAACAACTCAATCATTGTAATCATAAATTCATAACGATGCTTTTAAACACACTGAGGATTGATTATGATTTTTTACCTCATATTTTTTTTATGTTACCAAGGATATATAAATGAAAAACTGAAGCATTGTCTCTCTTCTCTTCTGCCTCTAGTCCAACTATCTATGCATGTTTAGCGGTTAGCCGGAACTCGCAAAACCATCCAACTAGAATCATTGTGGTTCGGCCACAAAAACACTACTTATATAAACTATTATTTACTCTCTTACGCGTTTTCGTTTTATATGGATCCATTAGAGTTTAATTATCAGTCGTGCTTGTTTTTTTTTTATTTAGTTATCTTTCTTATGGCACTCATTAATACTTTGTGACCCTCAACATGCACATTACCTATAAACTAAATGACTAGTGTCTTCTAAAAAATAGTTTTAATTGGAGATCTGACATAGCTCTAAGGAAACTCAGATCTCAAATTCTATCTTTATCTCTATAATTAACAAAATATCATTTTTTTTTTAACTTATATGCAATTTTTGTTTAACCTACCACATAACATTCTCCATCTTTGTCTCCTTTGTACTCATATATCTTTTTATACACTCACAATAAAATATAGAAATTGTGAATAGTATTATGTATACTTAGAGCATTCACATCATGTAACGCCCCGAATTTGGTGTGTTTTGATTACGTGAAGTAGAGGAATCTTCTGTCTGTTTAGTGGTATGCGATCAAGTTTCGGTGTTAGGACAGTTGTAATACTTACTGTAACAACTGGCCGTTTTCCGGCAGTTGACCAGGTAAATTTTCAACCTTTGACTATACTATTCCGGCGATACGCCATTTGTAACACGGTGATTATATAAGTTTTATATTATCATTGTGTTCCATTTTAAATTTAGAGTCTTTGGAGTGTAATCAGAATATCAGTTTGAGCGACGGTTTAACAATTACGCGTTTAACTGTATTACGTTCTGAGAACTCCCAATCCCGTCGTCTCATTTGGAGATGAAATCATTGGGGTTAGATGCGGAACGTAATATAACGAACGTAGGAAAAGACCGCGCTCAAAACGATATCCTAACGAAGCGGGAAACGCGAATACTAATACCCGAAAATATCGAACGGATCCCCGAAACGAACCCCCGGGACACACGGCACCCCAAGCCACGTGCCCAGGGGATATGGTCGACCAAATCATGCATGATTACATGCTAAGGATCTGCTCACAGGCTAAGGGATGGGTTCCATGGCAAGAAAGTCAAAGATCTTATCTAATTTAACAACTACACGATCGTCGCGGCACGCGAGGAAAAACGGGGTTCGGAGTCGCGTGGCGCGACCGACCCGCGGACGAAATACGATCTTATCCACCATCCCTCGCGGCACGCGAGGAATGGGGCTGATTTCTGTCGCGTGGCGCGAGGGACCTGCGGTCGAGAAATATCTTCCTCACCCGCTCGCGGCACGCGAGGGTTTCCACGTGCATGCGTCGCGTGGCGCGACACCCTGCATGCCGAGGCTATAAATAGAGGACTTGATTTCAGGCATTTTGCACACATTTCTCTCATCTTTCTCGATCACATACACTCACTAACTTCATTTCCGACCAGATTGACGTCCAAGATTCAACTCCCGCTCATCCCGCTCGTTATTCTCAAGACTCGCAGTCGTTACGCTCCAAGAGACGCTCGCTGATTATCTTCTCTCCTTGTTTCTTATTATCTTCTCTACTGATATTAGGTGAGTACATAGCCCCTTTTGTCGCCTTATTGTTTTACAATACGGGGTGGGA
>WOUH02052309.1:0-11221 GCA_009936405.2 Stevia rebaudiana
TATTATTTATGTATACGGTGTTGTTTGTTACATGAATTTTGGGTCAGTGAGCCAGTCGTCTTTGCATATGTAGCTTTCTTTTTGTGGGTGTTAGTTGCATTTTCATGCATCTTTTTATAGTGTTTTAACACCCAATTTTCACATATGTCATGCATTAATCTTGTTCATATCATATAATTTTTGCATAATACTAGTTTTGGTGGAGCAGAATCTACTTTTGTCTGTTTTTAATGTTTTTACAGGTGTGGAGCAGTCATGAGTGATAACAACGATCATTGGAGAGCATTGGAGTGATCATGGAACATAAAATCTAGACGTTTAAAAGTGAAGTTTATATTGAAATAGCTAGAATAAAAGAATGATGCACAAGATATGATTAAATGGTACCGATCATCTGGAAAAGAAGCTAGATTAACTTAAGGAGTCAACGATTTTTGTTAGAGATTTTTAGTTGGCCTCGTTCAAGAAATGATGATCACGTGGTGAGCACTGAGCACTAGAGTTTTGGACTTTGAATTTCAATAAAATGGGCCTTGGGCCACGGTTGAAAGGAGTCAGCCCAATAAAAGAATTTAAAGGGCATTTTTACGAGTAAAGAGGGAAGCAACAAAACTGTGAGGAGGAATCAATTTGACGGCTTGACCACTTTGACGGCAGAGGAAAAGCAAGCAACTTGGGATTATTTTAGTGGGATTCACTTTTGAGTTTTAAGATCTTAATTCTTGTTCGTAAGTTTTAGTTTTATTATTTTTATTGAAGTTTGATTGATTAAGTCAGCTTTGATTTCAGCACTAGGGTTTATTTTTCTTGGGTTTTGATTCGAACACTTATATGAAACGTATGAGATCTTATTTTATTTGGTTTGTTTGTGTTGATTATTGATCTTAAACCCGGAATCTATTCCGGATTAAATATTGGATTGTTAATAAACTTAATCACCTTATTAATTTTTCTAATAAAGTTTTGCAACTTAATCAGTTTTAATCTTTAATAATAGGAACAAATAACGGGTTGCGTTTGTCTATGAATTCAACCTCGTTATAGAATCACACAATCTAGTTAAATATACCGAACGGCGTGTATGTTTAATTATAATCGATACTTTCATCATTTGCAACCCGCACGCTAAGATCCGAACTGCGTGAGCTTGGAGTAGCGGGTTGGCTCTAATCAACAAACTGCGTCTGGTTAGACATTAGATGAAGTGGATGTCCTAACAGCGTGACGTCTAGTATTGATACAAACTATTAATAAGATCATTGCACCATACTCGTTAGTGATCGTAGCCGAGTCAAACCAAGAAAATTACCCGTGTGTTGGAATTTCTTTTTAAACATTTGAAACCCCTTTTTGCAACTTAATTAACTTTTTCTAAATAATTTTTCACGACTAAAACCCCCATTTAAAATATTAATCTGTGCTAAAACGTTTTTTTTTGTATAAAAAAAGTTAATCTGTATCCCTGAGTACACGAACCTTATTTTCAATTATACTATTCTATTTGAGTAAAGTAGGTTCAAATTTTACTACTTATTATTTGTTGGATTCGACACCCAACAGTGGGTGCATTCTATTGCTGCATTTTGGGCAGGTGACATAAAACCATATTTGATTCGGTTGGATTTCCTGGAGCTTTGCGTTGCAAGTGTATCTCTTTTGCTGTTTTATATACATAATTTGTTATTAATGAAACACATTGTATGTATTGGAAAAGAAGAGTAAAACGTACCAAGTTGTCGCAACTGTTTTGGCTGATGGTGACATGTGTTTCTTCCAATTGATGTTGAAATTGTGTGCCTAGGCTTTTGTACCAGTTAAAATTTGTTTGATATTAATGCATAAATTGAAAAAGGTTTGTTTGAATTTTACATTTCTAGGTTGCTGCCGTTGATTCAAGTTGCAGCTTATCTGTGGGTAAGGTGTACAGTTGTTTTAATATTCGTTGATGTCTACAGTTGTTTTTACCTCTGTATTCGGTCACTATCGTTGATGTGATTGCAAGCGCTTTTCCTATGACATTTTCGGTCTCGATTTGGGTTGCTTTGTCTCCCCATAGAGTGATCTCGAGTATGTTGTGGCTGTTTGGAAAGTAGTCAAATTTTTAAACATGGTTAGTAATAGTGTAGTATCATACCTTTCATCTTGGAAGGTAACTTTTGGTGAGATGTTCTCTATTCTCCCGATGTAATCTTTATGTTATGAGTGGTTGTATATGATTAGTGTTAACAAAAAGTATAAATGCAGTAGCTTATATTTTTTGCTATAGATATATCAGTTAAATTTGCGTTCAATATACAATGTTTTTAATATAGAAAACAAAAAGGCGTTATAACGTTAGATAGCGTATTTTTTTTTTTAAAGAGTAAAGGTTAATCTCGTTGAATGTACCTGTGAGGAGTTTGGTTGATTGCAGTCTGCTTGTAAGATAGTTGTAGTAGGTAGTTGGTATGTCAATTCCCAGAAGTGGTTTGAATGATGCCATTTTCCCAATTCTTAGTGATGCTTTTTGTTGAATAGTTGGCATGTAGACTCTTGGTTGGATTGTTACGTATTTGTCGATGATATAGCAGGATTGTGTGCGAATGAGTTGTTCAAAGTATTTTTCATGCATGTTCCAAACCTGATAGCATCTCCCTGTAGGTTTGATTACTTTGTTACTAAATAGGTATGAATGTGGGTTGACAAATATTAGGTTACATGGATATCTACAAACAGGAAGCATATATGTTTCTTTCTTTCATCTCTTTTGGTGTAGGGTATCCACTTTTTTATGACTCTAATTTCAAGCAAACCTGGCGTGTCACCGGGGTTTATATCGCCAGGGTGGCATTGGTGTTGAGTTTTCTGTCAACTGTCATACAAAGTAAGATGGTTATTATATAGTTTAATTTCATGTTTATAACAGGTGTATTATAAACCTAAAAAATAAAAGGAAATTAAAAGGTATAATATTTAATAAGATGATCTTTATTACCTTCAAGAACAAAACCCTATATCTACAAATTGCAGTCACATAAACCCTAAATCTACTCATTGCGGTAGCCTAAAAGGAAGCAAAATTAAAGCCCAGACTGAATTGATAGCAAAACCGTGGGAGTATTGACCGCCAGAGGATGCGAGATGAAGAGGTTAAGGCTGGAAGGAACGTAGGTAAAGGCAGAGAGTGTAATAAAACCAAGATAAGTACGTGCATAGTAGTGGATAGCATTATCATCATCCTACTTAGTATACAGGGCCGGCTCAACCTCTTGGGTGGCCCGAAGCGAACTCTAAATTTGAGGCCCCTTTTTTCTAACTTTATTATTATTATTCTAGCGTGCATCAACCCGTACCAAAAGTTCAATCTTCATACCTAGTATCGGAACCATGACTAAAGAATAGTGAACACAAAATCAGAAGGAAATATTCTAACTATGTGGGCTTATTCTAGCATTGAGCATCTAATCATAATAAATAACATGGCAAAAAACACATGTACCAATTAACTTCTACTCGAGCATTGTAATTCATGTAGTTTTCTAGCATTGTACCTGCTTTTTATCTATATTCACACAACATTGGTCAATCTATAAATAAATCAAAATATGGGTATTGGTAAGAAGGCAAATGACACATCAGGGAGCTTGCATCAAAACAATTGTCTCTTGTGTGAAATGTCTATACATCAGAATAATGGTAACTGAACTCTTGCTGATAAACATTTTTTAACCAGTTTTACACACCTGAACTCTATTATCTAATTATAACACTTCTGATAAACATTTACCAATCAAAATTATCCTAATCGTATAAGTTCCCGCACTTTTGATAATGACACTTGCAGCTCAAATAACTCAAGGCCACACTCTTAACCATAATTTACAATGCTAGTATTATGCATTTGTGGAAGTTTAATGATGAATTTAGTCAAAAAAATTTAAGCATTTAGTAATAATTAATGAAGATATATATGTCATGATGAGGGAACGACATTTGAGAAGAGTATGGTACCTGCACCTGCTTACTTAGGGACATGGCTAATTATATGCAGCTCCCCTCGTCTATGCTATTGCAATCATCCTAAGTTTTTAGTTCTTGTACAACCTCCATTGTTACTTTTCCTGTGGATAAACTAAAACAAATAAACATAAAATGAGAAAGCATTCAACATTTTCAAACTATAAATTGCACCTTCGACAACATTGTATTGATGTTTAGTATGAAATCAGCTACATGTAGCATAATACCAAATCGCAAGATCTAATGCTTACTAATAAAACGAAAGGGGTCAGAGAAATCACCAGTATGCTTTCGTCCACCATCACCATTATTCCTGAATTCGATGTTTCCCATGATATCAATCTAAGAGCTGAAATAACAATAGATTTTTAGATGAGAACTTTGATTTTGAGAGATAGAACACGCAGAATTAGGGATCAGATTGTTCAAGCGGGATATCAATTTTTGGAGATAGGGGCCCAAAAATTTGGGCGGCTGAAGCTGGGGCTTCTAAATTAACAAGTAGAGTCGAACCTGTTCTAGAAGTAGGGTCTGAGGAGGATAAGATGAAGACAAGTTTTACCTTTAATCCTATAGGAATAGAGAGACTGCTCTCAGTGAGATTCCCGACTCATGATGTCTGACTAACTGTCAACTCAACGCTTTTAATGTTATTTTCACAAAAATAAGTAAAATAACGTTAAAACCAGTGTAATTTACTTTTGCTCATCGATGGTTCACACATATATACATTATATGCGCGCATAAAAAACGGAGCGAATAGTAGTGGATAGCAGGATACCATTATTTCTTTGGGAAAACTCTACCCAATAGTAATCAAATTTACAAAATGTTCTAAGTCTCTCAAAGTTCATTTGTCTCTTTTACGTCAGTTAACTTTCATTAAATGTTCCAATCCCATGTAATTTTTAATAAATTGTTTCTTAAAAAAATTTATTAAAACAACTGAAGCATCTATGAATCTTGATTTAAAATAAGTGAAAACATTTTTTCATTTAATTTGAATAATTAGGCATTTGTGAAAAAAAAAACAAATTAATGAAATAACATCAAAGTTTTATAATTGTAAAATCTAGATGAAATTAAGGATAGATTTTTATTAATTAGTAACAAATATTCATATATTTTTCATCTGTCTCAATCAATTTTAGTAAAAAATAAACGTTTATAAAAAAAAATGACATATGTTTCATTCTCCTTCTCTTTCTCTTAGGTTTTTAGCATTTTCTATCTAGTTGTCTTGCTATCCTATTATACTTGTTCAACATTGTAAAATTTTAAGAAATTAGTAAAAATATTATTATAAATAGTAATTGGTAAATTTAATTTAAATCATTTAAAAATATTGAGTAAACCAAGTCTCTCTACTCTTGCTATTCGTAGGTAGTCGACGTATGTCATACCGCATGTTCAAACACTATTTGTGTATTATTATTTTATGATTAACAATTATGTGAATAAATAGGTACGTTGTCGTGTAAATTTGTATATACATGTACATTTAATTACGATGGTATGTATTATGTGAACAATTAGAGTTAATAAAAAAATAAATTTGAGCCATCCATAAAGTAACACATGTGTTACTTAACCCGAATCATCCATATGAATATGTGTTACATGTGTACACATGTATTGATTTTTTTTTGTTAAGTTTTAATATTAGATTCACATAATACACACATCTCAGTTAAATTAACCTGTTAGTTGTTTATGATATATACACTCAGCGTGGCATTTATATAAAAATTTGTGAATAAGTATTTTTATCGCTAAGTTATTAGTATTGTTGGACCAAGTATGTTAATTGGATTGTATATATTGGGGGTTAAACCCATATCTATGTCCACTAGTCTTTGGACTTCTCCTATCTAATATTTTATTCACGTACACATCTTATGAGTATCTTGGTCCAATGAATTTTTGCGTTTAAGAAGATTTCATTTCAATTAGGATTTGCAATTCTTTTTGTGTTTACATTCACTAATAACTAAAAGAATGAAAATATATCACGTTTTCGAAATCAAGTAAAAGATAGGGATGAATATATGGATTATGGATGATAATAGAAAAACAAAGAATGTCGGATGAGTTTCTTGTCTTAATGTATTTAAATTTTAACATAAAATTAGAAGAGTTGGGGTGATGTGTACGTGATACCCCACTCCTGAGCTGCATGGACAGCAACCACATCCTCTTTATAACAACTTTTTTTTATTCTAATTCATTATATTATTATTATTATTCCTTTTTTACATAAATTGGTGAGAAAAATCCGGAATTTCTTCAGGAGAGAGAGGCCCATATATTGTATGTATTCAAGTACGTATTTTTTGTTCATATGTGTATATTCAGGATAACAACAAATAATTGATGAACAAGCTGATAGAGGCTTCATTATTATTTGAAAATAAAAGAATTCGGAAGAAACAAGTCTTCAATGAATTGATTGAATTCAATCCTTTATTCTTATGCATGTCTTCAATATAGCTGGCAACTTTAGTTGCTTGATGACATGTGATCATCTTATATGTTTGCAATAATTATCAGATTTTCTGGGTTTTTTTTGCAGGAAGCTTACGATCGAATCATAAATCTGATTGTTTAAAAAGTTTGTTTGATAAAAGAAATTAAAGTGGTTTTGTTGATTAGACTTTTGAAGAAATGGAAGCAACTTCTTCATCAACATCGTTTTTCGGAGCCAGATCAGAAGATCAAGAACAAAATGTTTCTTCGATTATTCCATCAACAGATTCAAATCATAAGAAGAAGAGAAACCTTCCTGGAAATCCAAGCAAGTAGCCAAAAACTTTATATATGTTATTAATTAATTCTTTCAACTTGATTTATTAATCTTTCGTTTTGGAAACCATAAAGTTGTTAACTTGTGGATTAGAAAGGAAATCTTTTAATTTTGTATATATATGTATAACATGTTTTGTTTTGTTGGCTAATTCAATGAGAAACCCTAATTTTGTGAATACTAGCTATAGTTTCCATTCACTTTCACTAATGATTAATAATTGAATTGGTTTCAAACAAACAAATCATGTGAACATTTGTTTGTTTGTTTTAAACAAGATTACAAAGATGTCAACTTTATTCTTCTGTTTATTAATTCATTTGAAACCAAACAAACCTACAGATCCAGATGCGGAAGTGATAGCGTTGTCACCTAAAACCCTAATGGCAACAAACCGGTTCATATGTGAAGTATGCAACAAAGGTTTTCAACGAGAACAAAACCTGCAACTTCACAGAAGAGGACACAATCTTCCATGGAAACTGAAGCAAAAAAGCAAGAAAGAAGTGAGAAGAAAAGTGTATTTGTGTCCAGAACCATCATGTGTTCATCATGAACCTTCTCGTGCATTAGGCGACCTCACCGGAATCAAGAAACATTATTCGAGAAAACACGGTGAGAAGAAATACAAATGCGAAAAATGTTCGAAGAAATACGCGGTTCAATCCGATTGGAAAGCTCATTCTAAGACATGTGGTACTCGTGAATATAGATGTGACTGTGGCACAATCTTCTCAAGGTATACATGTTCTTCAATTCGTTGCTAATTTAGTTTATAGAAATGTAATCAACTTTCAGTTTTGTTACAATTAGGCCACTCATACTTTTTTTTTTCCTCTAATTAGGTCACTCACATTTTTTTTTTCAATTAGGTAACTTAACTTTAAATAAGTGCTCAAATGTTATACATTTTACCTACAACGTTATGTCATCATGTCATTTGAAATTTTTACCTTTTTTTTTTAAATTATGATGGTTGATTATATTAATAAAAATTTAATAATTTAATTGGTATGATTAGAACACCTCGTTAAAGTAGAATGACCTAATTAAAACAATAAAAAAGTATAAGAATGACCTAATTGGAATAAAGCTAAAAGGTGATTACATTTTTATAACATTTTCCTTAATACTTTTTATAAGTTCGTTTGCATTAGTCGTGATTGGTTTTCAAATTCATATGTTAATTATTGCGTGTTAATTATATTTACTTAGTGTTTGAGTGCATGTGTGTTACTAGTTAATTAAGTTGATATATATATAAATTCTAGGAATATACGCCAGCAATTTTTATTTTTATTTTATGTACAGGATGTTTTTTGGGAGGTAGTATGTAAGTCACGTGGATGTCAGTTCGACAATGGTAACGGTGAGGCTGTTTGCTGTAAATTTGTTGTCTTATGAAGTGGATACATCTATACAGATGTTATCTTCTTGCTTCTAGCGGGAAGTAAGAATATTTTCTGAAAATGTAAAACAAAAATCAATGATAAACATTTTTATTATCTTTTTTTTCATGAGTAATAGGGAATCTTTTAGTTTTTATGGAAGTTTATTGATTAAATTACTCAATCAAGAAAGGTTTTAAAAAAATAATGGAACCGGCCAAATTGCATACTTATTAACTTGTTCATGTAACTTTTATTGTGAATTATATGCATTAAATTGTTGATATAGTTCGTCCGTGAACAATTATAGCCATATGTAGTTGCAGAGTCTGTCATCATCTCATCATCATCTTCATCATCATCTCTTGTTTGATACATGAAGCAATATTGTTGCCTGAATAGTTAGATTCCTTTTTGACGACTGACATACATTTCTATATGTAAAATATGTGACATATGCATCATGTGATCATGTCTTTTTTTATTTTGTTTCACACATATATTCATAGAAATTAACGATATAATCATTTCTCTTTTTATGGGATAGGTTATTCTCGCATTATCACTTTTTAAATCTCACACAGTGCCATTAGATGTTTGACTTTTAAAATTTTGAAGAGGTCAAATTTTTAAAAAGTCAAACAAACGACTAGTTATTAACGATGTGAGATTAAACAGATGATTTTAGATGGTGTGGAAATAACAAGTTAACAACACCTCTTTTAATCAATTAATAATATTATGAATAATATTTGCAGGCGTGACAGCTTCATTACGCATCGGGCGTTCTGCGATGCATTAGCTCAAGAAAGCGCAAGGCACCCATCCGCCATCGGCTCTATCGGTAGTCATCTTTTTGGAAGCCATCTTAGTACATCCATGAATTTAGGTCGATCTCAACTCGAATCACATGTTCCGCATTTGCATGAACAATCAAACAATCAAACATCAACTTCCAACATCTTAAGTCTAGGAAGTTCCAACTTTGACCAAGTCATACATCCACAAGGTCAAACACATCTATTCTCACAACCACAACATCAAATGTCAAACACCACATCTTCTTACTTTTTATCGGATACAAACCATGGTTTGAACCATGTGTTTGATTATGACCAACAAAACCACCAACATGGTTTAATGTCAAACAAACCCAACCATATTCATGGTCTATTGCAACTTCCTTATCTTCATAGCAACATGACCAAAATCCCTCCTAATCTTTTCAACTTAGGTTTCTTCTCAAACAATATTAATAACCCTACCAATGATCTGAGAAACAATGACCAAAACCATAATACAAATTTTACTTCTTCGGGTTTCATTATTCCAAATCATCGGTTTAATACAGGTGGTAATAGTAATGGTAATAGTAATGATTTTGCGTTTATCAACAGCAATAATCAACATCAAGATGTTCAAATGTTACCTCAAATGTCTGCAACCGCTTTGTTGCAGAAAGCGGCTCAAATAGGTTCAACTACCAGTAACCACCACAAGATTGTTGGTGGTGATGAAAAATCACAAACTCAATCAGAGATGGTGAGTGATCATAATCAGTTACAAGGACTTATGAACACTTTTAGAAGCAAATATGGAGATTCCACAATGTTTGGAGGATATGATGGTTGCAATAACAGAAACCTGAATTTTGGAATCCAGAATGAAACTGGAAACTCAAATAGACCCACTTTAGATTTTCTAGGTGTCGGTTACTCGCAGAAAGAACAACAACATTCGAGTCATTTGAACATTAATTCATTGGATCAGAAACTGGATTCATCAGCCCAAACAAGTCAGTTACATGGTGGATCATCCAAAATGATAGGAAACTGATTTGTTTGGTGTTTTTGTAAGGAAAATGATACGAAAAATCGACAACTTAATTTTGACGTTTTGGTTAAACTTTATTTCTATTATATTTTTTAATTCGGCTTGTTTTCATTCTGCATGATAAATTATATGTCCCGTTTTTGTGATAAACTACAAGCGAGCATCAATAATTAGGGATGTATTTGAATATTTTATAAATTGTCATTTCAATATAGTAGCAATTTTTGGTTTTATAGTGTACTATATCAAATTATCAATGGACCCTATGTAACATGTGATCTACCTGCCATTTTTCACGAGTTGTCTTCATATATTGACCTGAAAGTGAAGATATATATTATACAAACATCTCAATTTCTTGTCTGACAAGATATATGCAGTCATCAACTACACCTCGATCAACCTCTTTCTCCTAACAAGAAGCACGTACTGAAAAGTCCTTTCGAATATTAAAACTACAAGAAGATAGGATGATGATGTGTGAATAATAACTTAAGACTAAATAAGAAGAACTCGACTTTGATTAATAATAATTGGGTACCAAAAAATATAATGAGATATAACCTCTATTTATGCTTAAACCTTGACTTCAAAGTAAAATAAATGCTAATCGAATCATAATATAATTCAAACTTTAAACCAAAATTTAGTGACGTAAATAAATACACGAAGACAAATTGATAAACCCCTTAACTATTATTTAATAGCAAGTTTAGTACAACAATCACCTCCTAAACTTGTAAGCATCAAGTTTAGCCATAAATGACGTGATTTGAAGAACCGAACAAGTTTTTCCGGTACTCTGGAAAAGCAAGTCCGTGAGAATTGTGAAGACGGTTGGACAGATTACGACATTAGAACGCGGGCTATTGCCAATTACCAAATGATGACCGGGCGTGCTACGATGAATGTTGAAGTGTGAGACATTCTGAAACATCATCCCGTGTTGTTTTAGTTAAGTTTGTTTGAATTTAAATATTGTTATTTCAATTTTAATTAAGTTTGTTTGAGTTTTAATAAAGTTTTTTATCTTTTAAAATAAAACTCAATTAAGAAATAAAAGTGAAGAGTATGAAGAGTGAGGGAAATATTACATATGTTAGTATGGAAAGTGTGGGGTTAGAGTAAATTGCAGAAATCGTCCTTTATGTTTACCCTATTTTGCAGTACATGTCCTTTATTTTCAAAATTGACGAGA
>WOUH02052320.1:0-11220 GCA_009936405.2 Stevia rebaudiana
ATTATTATTTTTAATATATTAAACCAAACCCACCACTAGAGGTGATCAAACTGGTTTTTTTTGGAACCGGAACCGGTTCCAAACCGGTTCCGGATACGGTCAACAAAAGTCAAAACCGGTTCTAGAGGAACCGGTTCTGGTTTCTAACCGGTTTTTTTGTTGGTTTTGAACGGTTTTTTATCGGTTTTGACCGGTTCCTAACCGGTTTTGGTCGGTTCTTGGTGGAACTCTGGAAAAATCAGTTATGGTTAAAGTTAGGTTCCGAAACCGATATGTAACCGCCGGATCGGTTCCGGTTCAAATCGGTTCCGGTTTCAGAAGCTGTTTTTTTGAACACCTCTACCCACATAATTTTTTTTTTAATATGAAATTTTGTCTAGTTGATTATTTTTTAACATGACCCGACCCGACCCGATTCGACCCAAAGCGGCCCGAAACAGAAGAAAAAAATTATTATATATCGATACTCAACGAACCTAAAAAATTTCTGTCCCAAAAAAAAAAAATTCCTGGATCCGCCACTGGTTCAACGGCATTATCAGGTGATGATGATTTAGAGCTCGGTAACATATAGGTCCTAGGTTCGAATCTTGAACTAATAGTTCTCATAAGGGTGTTATGTATTCAGAGGTGATTTTCCTCCTCGGTTAAAATCAGTCGCTCGCTGATTAAAAAAAAATATACTTGTATACTTGTAGTAAGTAGCAAAGCGCGAACAAAAAAAATAAAGCATGAAAACAATAAAATAGCTGACTGAGTTTATTAAAAGTAAACTTGCAAATTTTTTATTAAAAAAAAGAAGCTTCTCATAAAAGATTAAAAAGCACACAAAAATAGAATAAAATTAAAGCGTAAAGTGCAAAAACAGTCTCTTTGGTTTACCAAAATAGTCTCCAAACGTCCTTGCACTTTTTATTTACAATCCATCCTTGACGTTTCAAATTTATTATTTTTTTTCCAATGCATTTTTCTTTCTTCTTCCACATCGTTCCAAAAGAACCTTGAGTGGATCCGTTTGAGAGTTCTTAGAACCAAAAAGGGAACCCGAAAATTAGACATATAACGAACACACACCGATGAATATTAAAGATACTTTCCAAATGGAGACTAATCTCTATAGTGAATCTTTCAGTCAGAAGATTCAACTCGTTTGGCATATCATTATTACCAAGATTAATTTTGAAATTGGATGCCAAAAAGAACCGTTTAAAAATTGTAACGGATTCAATAATTTGAGGTGACCAATCACCAATAGATATGGCGTGCGCCATCGGCATAAAAAAGATGGGAAATTAAGAGTAACACCGGTGTTACCGACATATATGGATATATAGGTTTGACAATGCCGACATATACGTATCACATATTCACATCCACCATCATATTGTGCAATTCCTCCATCGCTATAATGAATAGAAAATGAGATGATGGCCCAAACTCTTTATGCAAATCAAACTCTTTAGTTAAACTCTCAATAAAAAAGATCGTTGAAAAATTAACACACCATGACCCAAGTAATCCATTTTTAATCAAATCCCATATATCCCATAATTCTTAACTTCCACTACTGGTGTGCATGGTTCGGTTTGGTTTTGACCCCAAACCGTAACCATAACTGACATGACGGTTAAATGAATGTGATAATCAAAACCAATCGGTGTATGGCGGTTTGGATTAAATGGCTATGACGGTTATAGTGGTTCGATTTGGATAGGTTACCTGTAAATAAATATATATTCAATAATATTAATATCAAATTATACATTAACAAAATGATATACATAAATCAAACAAAGTATTAACCAAAATGATAAAATCTAATCCATAAATTTAAACAAAAGTTCAATACGGTGACATACCGAAAATCCAACAAATGAAAATAGGTTTGATGGACATTTAGCCTAAATTATGGTATCTCTCTACAATCTTTCTTCCTCGTGTAATCATATATATATAGTTGCGTCGGTTCGGTTATGGCGGTTTTAGAAATATGGATACCAAACCGATCCGCTAATTTCAGTTATCAAAAAAATAATTAACCGAACCATCGTTTTTTATTACAGTTTGGTTTTGGCGGTTTAGTTTTTCGGCTATAGTGGTACGGATCGATTCATTTGGTTTTTTGCACACCCCTAATTTCCACATAAGCCCAAGAATTATAATCATTAGGATTTGTCAATATTAATCTTGAAAATTCTAAATTTATTTATTTTTATCTTTTTTAACCTCTCCGTCACCTCATGATCACCATATTGAATTTGATGACCGTTAATAAAGACAGATTGTTCTATACTTGCCAAATAAGCAATCACTCACTCAACGTGTTTGCTAAGATTTTAGCAATCACGCACTATAGAAGGGGTAACTTCATACAAATGTAATTAACTTTTCAAATTATTTCAATTAAATCACTTAAACTTTTGTTTGTCTCAATTTAGTCATTCAACTTACAATAATGTGCTAATCCTATATAATTAACTTGTTTAGCAGGTTAAATGATGATATGGAACTTTTAAAAAGTTTTTTTTTAAATTATGACAAATTAATTTATTTCTTTTACAACCTGGGTATTAAAATCCTTACAAACATAGTTCTTTTCGGCAACCTTTGATTACATTATTTTTTGATTAAATAATTTTAGGACAACCTGCATATAAATTCTTCGCAACGTCATTTATTTTTTCTTCTCTTTTTTGACGACCTGTGATTAAAATTTTTGTTTTTGACAACCCAATGATTTTTCAAACTTCATAAACCATGTTGAAAATATCTAGGATAGTAACATGTGTTTGTTTTTCTATTAGTTTAAAACATAACTTGAACAACAAGTTAAATATCTAAGATTAAAACATCATCGTAAAGTTAAATGACTAAATTGGAACAAATTAAAGTTTGAGTGACTTAATTAGAACACTCATAAGAGTTGGTTATGTTTTTGTGACATTTTCCCACTATAGAATGTAGTTAGAGTTTTTCTTGTTTATTATGTTTATTAGGTTAAAACCTGTGTAACACATAGGTTAAAGAATAAAAATTAAATAATAAAATATTTATATAAACAGGTTAAAGATTAAAAATTAAATAATAAAATATTCATATAAACATAGATTGTTAAATTAAAGAAAATAATGAATACTTAACTAATACAAGCACAAAAAATAAATCTTGACCTCACAACATTGTGATTTGTAGCTAAAAACAACTATCGTAATTTTTTTTAAATTAAAATTTTGATTCTTATATTTGTTTATATATATAACTTTTTCAAATTTCTAACAGTGTAATATTTGAAATTGTAACTTAATTTTGTAATTTAATTAAATCATGAATATTGTATATTTTGTTTTTAAAACAAATGTCAAATAGTAAATGTTATAATTTAATAGGAGAGAAGAAAGAAAATAAGTTTAAGGAGAAACCATAAAGTGACAAGTGTCACTACAAAACCTTTTTTAGTATAGATATAGATATAGATTTCAATTTTCTTTCTTAACTTTAATAATTTTTGAAAACATTAATGTATAGTAACATTTACATGTTACGCCATTTGGCTTTAAACCCGGTTAAAAATAACTGATTAGAAAGTTAAATGAAATCAAATGAAGGGAGCTAGTTAATTTGGTCTTTTCAACATCCTATATAGTCAATTTATAATAAAAAAGAATGTCAAATAAGACTAAACTACCGTTCATTTGATTCCATTTGATCAATTAACTTTACAGGGTTTAGAGTCAAAGGACGTGACATGTAAGGATTATTAAACATTGAGGTTTTGTGAAATTTTTAAGATAAAGAACATAATCTGAAATCATGTAGGATGACAGGTGTAATTTACTCTAGAATATATTAACAATCAATCGATATATATTGTATGGACACGTAAATAGATATTAGTTTACTAGCTTAAAACCCGTGTATTACACGAGGTTACATAACCGACATTTAAAATTTCATCATTTAATCATTGCATGTATATATTAAGTTACTATGTTGTGAACAATCAAAAACATAAATGCTTGACACTTTTATATCTATAAATTATGCTTTGAGATTTTAAAATTATTCATTACAAACTTTTTAAAAACAAATTCATTATATTTAGTTGATAATTATACAAATTAAAGAAACGTCAAATTTAAAATTTAAATAGAGTAAGTGCGGTTTTCTCTTTGAGATCTCCAAGACTTAAACAACTTTAATCCACCCTTAATAGTTTCCTTCCACAACGTTTCAAGTCTTAACAATTTTCGTCATTAAACCTTTAACTTAAGACCTGAAACGTTAGGGACGAAAACTTTTAAAACTTGAACCTAGAGACGAAAAATGTTAAGACTTAAAACGTTAGGGATGAAAAGTTTTAAGACTTGAAACATTAGGGATGGAAATTTATAAGAATTGAAACGTTAGATACCGTTTCCGTTATCGGTGGACTGAAACTATTAAGTATTGCAAACCTAATGGATAAAAAAATGTACTTTTTTAAATATATAAGATAAATACTTAATTAGCAAATTTAAATTTATTTTATAGTTTAAGATAATATAAAAGATATAAAAGAATTAAAAATACTAATATAAGTCATTTAAATAATAAAAAACGGTAGAAAAATTAAGAAAATGACATGTGTCATTTTGTTGAAATGGTTTATTAGACGTAGATATTTTCAATTTAGAAGAAAACATGAATTATGACGTGAATGAAATCTTATTACACTTTTTCTACTTTAAAATACTTTGAATCAATATATTTGACTGAATAAAAGAAGTTAGAACAATTTGGTTATCTTCACATACATTATCCTCTGTAAAAAAAGATTATCATCAAAACAATTTGTTAGCGACATGCTTTAAGTCGAATACAAATCATAGAACTTCGAACACGATATGTGAGGACCAATGGGCCTATTTGCCATTATTTACAAAGAGAAAGTGGGTCTAATCGGGACCAATTCTTCCCCCGATAGACGATTATGACTTCTTGCCGCTATAAACTACCTTACAAGTTACAACTTATCTCTGCTGTAAAATGAAATTTCATAAAATAAACCTCACACAGTGTACAAAGCCCTAATTCCACCTTTTTAATATATAAATTACATTTTTGGTTGCTATGTTTGAGACAAATTATGGAAATGATCGTGTATTTATCATTTTAAAAACTTACTTGGAAAATGAATCTTGATCGGCCGATCTATTAGTTTGTGTTAAGTTTAGATCAGAAGGCTATTTTGCCATATAAAAAATATATACATTTTAATGCTTTAATTTATAAACTGATCAAGTTACCTCAACTCAACTACCACCAGTTGTCGATGTTGTTCACTTTCTTCCGAGAACATCAAAACCCAAAATACAATCATCGACGATCAAATTGGAAGCACCATTGAGTTTTCCCACTTTCGATGATCTCACGACTCAGATTTGAAGCCTTAGTAACCACGGCAATGTTTGTTCAAGTTTCCAGCCAACATAAGGGACTAAATATATAAAAATTAGAATTTAGTGATTAAGTCTGTAAATTACTCTAACCACAGGGACCAAAATGTAACTTACTTTCTTTTTTGTTATTCCGTATGAAAAATATCTTATAAATGGTCAGTTCGAAGAATACATTAAAGATGGAAATCAAAACAAATTGTCGATTCCTGACCCAATTACATGTGACGTAATACCTACTTTGTTTGTATTCAATTACATCACTTCAACATCTCACATCTAATCATTATTGTTCATTATATCACGGTTGTAGATTTATTGTTATAAGGGTTCATGATCTCTAAATAGTTACCGGAAGGCCGGTGTAACAATCTAAGGTAATCCTAGTACTATTAATGAGATTATAGGAATAAAAAGAACAGAATGTACCAATGATCCCTTGTTAGGGTTTTAAAACTTCAATAAAAATTAAATTGAGATGTCTTGAGTTCAAATCTCACCTGATAGATAGTTTCAGGTTGGGCTAGAGGTTTTTCAACAAGGATGAGTTTCCTCCTTAATGTTATTCTTAGGCGAGTCAGACCTGAAGCCTCAGCATCAGTATGAGCAAGTTGACTTCTTGTCTCAAGAATGCTCACTCGGGTATTAGTGTTAGTTTTAAACGTGTTCAAAAAATTAAATAGAATAGAACAGAATGTATTGTGCAATAAATGTGATTGTACCTTTATTTACAACATATTTTGTATGATTTGAATTTATTTAAATTAAACTTTGGTAAGCGGTTCGTCTTGAAAACCTTTACTTAGAGTTGTGCGCTTAGTCGTTTTGGAAACTAAACATTTTTGTACGAAGAGCAATTCAGAACTGTTTCCCGAACAAAGTAGCTATAAAAAGTAGTGGTATTCCGATTGAAGATATCTGGTGTAGCAAATGTGGCTTTGCTGAAGAAACGGAAGATTGCTATTTGGCTAACTGATTAGTGGCTAGATCAATTGGTGGCACAACTTTGTATGGCTCAAAACTTCAACAAGAGCCATGCCTACTTGCTACAAGGACATTATAATGCACATAAAAAAAAACCAACCGGGCTCTAAAGATGGAAGAAGGTTGTCAACGTCGTGTGGTACGTACACAAATCTTATTTTGAAGAATTTGGAAGGATAAAAAATGAATACAATAACAATGGCATCCTGATGGGGAAGACTATCCAATGCTTTAAACAAGATCTTTCTTGCATATCAAATTATAATTCTATGTATTCACGAATATGATTAGATTTTAATGTTAGAGATGTTATATCTTAGTTGGTGATGCTAGTTTTTTATTCTTTTTTCTTTTTGTTTTGTTTTTTCCTAAAAAAAACTTAGCCATTTTGGTTTGTGTTTCTGTAATTACAATGTTTATTTTGCGTGTACCATTGACAACATATAGATTAAAATAAACAAAAAAACATCTATGTACATCGCATTTTTTGTGTTGAAAGTATATTTTGTTACATAACTCATATTTTACCACAATTGAATTGACTAGTTTCACCTAGTTGATAAGTAATATATATTAAAGACGTTGGAGATGCGAGTGCACGTTTGTTTGTGTCTTATTTGATTGTTTACTTCATGTGAACCATCGAATTATATAAATGTGAATGTTATACGCAATTCTCAGATTATCCAAAGTGTTTTGTATTACAAATTCCTAACGTATTTTAGCTTTATAGATTCTGAAGCTTTGATGAAATTTATTAATAACAGAACTATTAGGTAATTTTGAGACTACTAATAATGCTATAAATTCTTATTTCATCAAGTGATTTTTGTAAATATATATTTTCTATGTCACATTAGTAAAGTATAGAAATAATTAAAACACGGAAGGGATATAAAGCAACCCTAGACAAATCAAATGTTGTGATGTTGCAGAGGAAAAAGAATTATTCCCACAATGCCATCTTTAAATATTCTTTTGAGAAGTGATCCCTTGAGGACCAACCTGAAAATGACCATATTTTTTAACCGCGAAATAAGGTTCATCGGCGTATCTTTTCGTATCTTTTCATAGGTCAAAAGGACCATTTAATTTTCTAAATAGATGTTTAGTATTACATTTTAACCTTTTTATTGCATAAAGTTGATTCCAAAACAAAATAAAGGTTGAACGTCTTTCATAATTCATGATGCCAGATTTTTCTTTTTGAAACCAATGCTTTGAAAATCAGACCACCTGGTTGGACCGGTGGTCTAGGCCGGTTAGGGGGTTGGAACTGCTTTTTGACGAGCTAGCGGTCGGATCGGTGACCGAACCAGAAAACCGGTGGATCGACCAGTGGTTGAACTGGGTTTTTAAATATATTATTATTTATAACTATATATGTTTATCTGTATAGAGGGGGGTTCTAATAAAATTTTCAAATTAAAGAAAACTTAGAAAATCAATTAAAACCATTACCAATCAACTTTATTTTATTTTTTTGTTTTCTATATCTTTTAATTACAATGTTAGAAATGTAACAAAAAGAAAAAAAAATTAAAAAAAATATGTCGCTCATGTAATTACATATATATATGCACATTACATATATGAGTTACATGTATGAAGCTTCATGAGTTATATACGTAATATTTTTATAAAATTACGTAACTTTGTGAGCTCCACATTTTCTTACGACTTTTTTGTGTTTACTGTAATGAAAGGCAAGAGGATGGTTAACTAAGGGTATTCTCGTCCAACAAAAATTACCTCTGCTTCATGTACGATTCCTGTCCTTCACGTACGAAAATTACGCTCGATCTAAAACCCTAAAATTCCTTTGATCCAGATTTAGGGTTTGATCCAGATTTCGCTACGTCCTTTGCTATCGCTAATCATACGTCCTTTGATCCAGATTCGCTCATCATACGTCGATTCATCATCAGTTTTGTTCCATTGATTAATTTTGATTGAAGTTTTCTTCTCTGATTCTTCAACATTCGTTTGATTCTTCTTCTTCAAAAGCGGATCTAATTCATGGTAAGTATAACCTATTTTATCATCAATTGTTGATCTTAATTTCTAATCGTTATAATCTATGAAGGAATTTGTTTGTTTCTGACCTAATTTATTATCAATCTGATGTTCTTTCAAAATATGACTTATATGGCCTGTTTTTAGCAATTGGTAGCTATAATCAGCTGTTATATATCTCGTTGTATATGGTTTGTATTTAATGGAATCATTTATGATCGATTGCTGAATTGTTGTTAGTTACATGTCTATTTCTGCAAGATGTGTGTTTGGTTCTTGCCCGAACCACTGCAGATATCTTTCGACTTGTTCATGTTGCTATTTTTATAATTGTTTCCTTTATGGAGTTTTTGCTACCTGTATTTTTGAAACTTTTTCCCAATATGTTGCCTTTTATCTTTCTGTACAAGATGAAAGAACATGTGCTAGTTCATACAGTTTTTAATTATATTGTCATATTATATAATTATGTGTCATAAATGTTAGAATGGTAGAAAGCTTACATTTCAAGACATTAATTAAAGCATGAAGATTCTCTTTAATTAAGTAATTAGGATGTTTAGTTATGGTTACCTGTAGGAAGCATTGAAAAGGAAGCTAAATGCAAGAGTTATATAATGATTTGCATCATCTTACTATTATAAAGTCACAATATAAATATGTTCTTTCTCATGAACAATTGTTTGTAGGCAGTTTTGACTTTCACTGCAACCTTTTGCTTCTGCAGTTGCTGGCATGGCTTTTTACTTAAACATGAGATTTATAAAAGTTCTTTGTTATGGAGATAATTTGAAGATAGACATCTTGTTTACCGTCCATTATTACAGCTGTTGTAGCCGTACACAATGCTATTTGTGTAATTTCTTCATTATATGGGGATAAAGCAGCATATGAGACTGGTTCAAGAGCAATGAGAGTTGGAAGTTAAATGTAGATGATCATTCTGTCAATATGGTTTTCCTCAATGGAGATCTAAATCAAGATGGGATATTGTGATTGATCTTTGGAGCTTTATTGATCGTCTCTTAATGAACGGATCTTTGTGATTAAACTGTAATATTTTCATGTGTAACTATAAATTGACGTTTTACATGTGTAGCTTATATGCTTTGACAAGTGTTGTGTGCCTTCGAATTATCTAATAGTCCGTATTTTCTTATAAGTCAAGTATATGAATGAACAGTTTCATAGTTTCATGTTTTAAAAATCTAGCTATTTTTTTTTTTAAATTCTAGTACATGTTTTAAAAGATCCAACTATATATTATAATCGAGTACATGATTGAAGGGGTTGAGTTCAATAAATGTCTTAAAAAATCTAGGTAATTAAAAAAAATCCAGTACAAGATATAAGGAGTTGAATCCAGTACATGATTAAAACAAATCTAGCTATCTTTAGAAAAAATCCACTACATATTTACATACATTTGTTGTATTCAAGCATTTACATGTTTTAAATAATCCAGTACATATTTTAAGTGATCTAGTACATATTCTAAATAATCCAGTACATGTTATAAATAATTCAGTACATGTTTTAACTAATTTAGTACTTGTTTAGAATATTCCAGTACATGTTTAAGGTAATATAGTACATATTTTAAATAATCCAGTACAAGTTTTGACTAATCTAGTACATGTTTTAAATAATTCAGTACATGTTTTAAATAATTCAGAACGTGTTTTAAATAATGCAGTACATGTTTTAAATAATGCAGTACATGTTTTAAATAAATCAGTACATGTTTTAAGTAATCCAGTACATAGTAATCAATTATTAGGTAATCTATACATGTTATAAGTAATCTAGTACTTGTTTTAAATAATCTAGTAATCAAGTAAGTGATTTAAATAATCGAGTACATGTTTTTATTAATCTAGTCATGATTTAAATAATCTAGTACATGTTTTAAGTAATATAGTATATTTTTTGAATAATCTGGTTCATGTTTTGAATAATCTGGTTCATGTTTTGAATAATCTCATACATGTTTTAAAGGATCCCGTACATGTTTTAGGTAAACAGTACATGTTTTTGTTGATCCAGTACATGTTTTAGGTGATATTGTACATGTTATAAGTAAGTCAGTACGTGTTTCAAATAATCCAGTACATATTTGAAGTAATCCATTACATATTTTAACTATTTTAGTACATGTTTTAAGTAATCCAATACATGTTATAGTTAATTCAGTACATGTTTAAAATAATCCAGCACATGTTTTAAATAATTTAGTATATGTTTTTAGTGATTCCAGTACATGTTTTAAATAATACAGTACATGTTTTGAATAATTTTGTACATGTTTTAAATGTTGTAAGTAATCTTAGTAGACTTTTAGGTAATCTAGTACATATTTTAAATAATCCAGTACATGTTTAGAATAATCCAATACGTGTTTTAAATGATCCTGTACATGTTTTTAATAATCTAGTACATGTTTTATAGAATCTAGTAAATGTTTTTATAGAATATAGTACATGTTTTAATTAAATCAATATATGTTTTATAGAATCCGATATATGTTTTGTAGAATCCAGTACATATTTCAAAAAAAAAAAATAGTACGTATCTGAAGGAGTTGAATCTAGTACATGTTTTTAGAAATCTAGCTATTTTAAAAAAAAATTGTGTATACATCTGAAGGGGTTAAATCCAGTACTTGTTTTAAAAAATCATAAAAAAATAGAATACATAAAATCCAGAACATATTGATAAGGTATATTTAGCATGTCAATTACATAGAATCAAGTACACAAAAATTAATACAAATATATACTCCGGT
>WOUH02052351.1:0-11217 GCA_009936405.2 Stevia rebaudiana
ATATAAAACTTATATAATCACCGTGTTACAAATGGCGTATTGCCGGAATAAGTACAGTCAAAGGTTGAAAGTTACCTAGTCAACTACCGGAAAACGGCCAGTTGTTACAACTACAAGCCCTACATGTCTGGGATCTTTCTTCCTTCTTTTCTTAGGAACTAGATCGGCGTCTGAATCACTAACAACTTGCTCTTTAAATATAGTAGACAACAAGAGAGGAGGATTTTTTGTTTGTCCCTCTAGAGTTATCAAAGGTAAAGCAAGTTTTGTAGTTGTAGGTACTTGTATTGAAGGTGACACCCGTTGCCTCTGAACAACCTCTTCTTCTTCTTCTCCCAAACCAACAATCTGAATCAACATGTTCTTCATCAACTATGGCAGTCATTTGAATCAGCTGGTTTGATCGTCTTGGTTGAACTTTTGAGAAAACTTGAGCAACCATAACCTCTTGTCGATCAGTTTTTCAGAGAACTTAGAACACAAATCACATGTACAAGATGATTGTTGGATTTACGGCCAAAGAAATGTCGTAAACCATGCTTTTCTTTATCTTATACCCGACCCGATTTACCTTTCTAGTGGGTTTGCAAATCCAACTCGTTTAACCCATTCATTTAAAAAACGATTTATTTCTTCGAAAATCAAGCATAAATGGTTAAATTTTATATCACATTATTCCAAAATAGAAACTATTTACAAAAAGACAAAAATTAAAATTTATCTATAAAACATCCATAAAAAGAAGTATGCAATTGAATCATAACCATGCAATCGATTTCCAAAATAAAATTTAACATTAAAATCCAAAATCCTACATCTACTGTGATAGCCAATATGTTTGTCCTCTTAAATCCAACCACTTAAATGCAACATCCCAAATTCACGACTAGCTAAGTTCTATGTGGGAGAATCAAGATATGTGTCAAACACTATTAAGCTAGATTCTCTAATCCTACCCAAAGTTTCAAGGAAACTTACCACTGCATGCATAAAAGCTACTATATTCAAAATTACATTAATAATGATGGAATGGATGAAGATATAAGCATTTTGGATTTTTTTTCCCTCTTTTTTTATGGCATTGAACCTAACTTAGTAGTGTTTCAATCAAGCTGTAACTCGACAATATGACACATAAGCTGCGGTTCTTATTTTATTTTTTTCCGCTATGCTCAGCTCAAACAGTGGACTGATAATTTTAAGCGGGCACCATCCTTTTCAGATGTGCCAAATTAGTTAATTTTGATCAGTGGTTTCCCCTACTCTAACAGGTAGATTCAATTCACTAACCTAGAGACGAAAACCTACAAAAATCATGACAATTATGTATATTTATTCAATCATAAGGGAAAATCTTATCTTTTGGTTGGATTTATCAACTTATCACTTATACAATTATAAACATTTCTCACAATGGAAATCAACAACCTAGCTATACCTATTATTTATAATTACATTTACATTAACTAGGATGATATCAAATCAGGCAGACTAAAGAACGTATTTCAACAAATATATACTCAAATAGATCTGGAAGATTGCTAATATTGTTGTAACATCCGATACTTTCCGCTCATTAATTTTCCATCTTAAAAACGTATTACGAAAATGAGAATTAAATGAAATTATTGTGCCGTAAATCTTATACAAATACGTGTGCGCGCGCGCGCACACACACATATATATATATATATATATATTCATGCATGTTAAATTAATAACGAAACTTAAATAAAACATATAAAAGTTTCTATTTTTCATTTATATACTTTTATTTATAAAAAAATATAAAGAAAATGAAATAATATAAAACTTATATATAAATTACAAGATATAATCTCTTTAAAACAACTCAGTGGCTAAAATATGATAAAACAAACTATAAACTCATTTAAGTGGGGCCATGGTGTCAAAACTAGTTATATACTTTTTTAAAATTAAAAGAAATCCAATACAAAAGAATCTATTAAAAAAAAATTTGTTTAAGAATACGATACATGAATATCTATTTGTTTTGAAAATACAATACATGTACATCTAGTTGTTTTGAAAATACAGTACATGTATATATAGTTGTTTTGAAATACAATACATGTGTATATCTAGTTTTTTAATAATACAGTACATGTATATATAATTTTTTGTAATAGATCACCGTACTATATTTTTTTTAATTTAGAAATAGTATATCACAATAGTACTCAAATTAAATAATAAATAAAACGTTTATTTTATAATGCAATTTTTATAAAAAGTAATGTCGTATGAAAAAGTTATTAATGTTAGACAGTGAGCGAAAAGTTCAAAAGAGTTAACAAATGAGTTATTACATTAATGTCATTTCCTTTTTTTTTTATCTTAAACAAATAAATGACCAAAATTTGTCTTATTATTTTCAGGCAAGATCTTTTCCTATCTGATCCTTCCTCTATCGATACTTATATTAAACACCAAATAGCTACTGAAAGATATTATATTTTTGTCGACTTAACTGGTGGCCTCCTTTTCTTCAACGCACGCCATTTTTGAATGCATTTTTTTAGGAAAGAAGAGAAAAGAAAAAGCGAATCGTATTTGAGATTCTCTTCTCTACTTCCTCAAGGATAAAAGAGCTTCTTTCAAAAATTTCAAAGCAACATTCTTTATCCAATCAAATTATATTCTTTCAAAATCATCATCTATTATCCATTCAGCTTCCATGGCAGCAAGCATGAACTTAGTGCCCGTTTCTGAAGCTGGAATTTCATCAAGGTACAAAACTTTCTCAGAAAATATGTTATTGTTTTAAAAATTATTCATATATATATATACAGTAGTAGACTATGTTAAGTCATTTAATTTACGATTAATGATGTTCTAAACAAATTAATATATGTTTTGGTTTCTAGATTGGCATGTAAACTGGCATCGTGTCCAGTCAGATTTTATATCAAAACAGGGGACAAAGATGTTGTTCTAAATAGTAGAAAGTCATACGTAAGAAATCATATACCAAAAAAATTAAGATCAACTCTTACTCATGCGCATAACCATCGATCTATTTCAAATTCCATGGGAAGCAATCTAGATTTAGAATCTGGAGCTACACCAAGGTACACAAAAAAATTAAATATTTTTTTTGTTTGTTCCGGTTATAAAATGAAAGATTTGAAAGAGTTATTGTGTTAGTGGGACCTCACTTCTCTATCATAAGTTTAGGTGTTATAGGAAAAAAAAAAGTAAGGGTTTTTAAGTCATATGTTAATTAATGATTTTTCAAGGTAGGTTACACCTTAATTGTAAGTTATTCCTTAAAAATAAAAAAGCCTCGTCTTTTCTTAAATTGCAATGTAGGTTTTTGACTCACATAAAAAAGCCACCTTTTCATAAATACATTCTGAAATCCTTATTCTTTCATAAAACAATTAGGGGCCGTTTGTTTACATCTTAACAAGCTCTTAATGGTTTAGACCTATTACTAGTTCAGTGTTTAATGGTTCAGACTGTTTGTTTCGTGAGTAAATGTCTGAATGATTAAGACATTTGCCTCAGAATGGTTAAGCATTATACTGAGTCTGAATGATTAAGACCTCTTATCTGAATTTGTCATACGTTTTCCTCTCAATGGTTAAGAATATTATATCGCCTCTTAATGTTTCAAACCTTTTACCAATTCAGCACTTAATGATTCAGACATGTTACTGGTAAGGCACTTACCCATTCAGAAGTTGTCAAACAGCCCTTAATCTTAAACAAGAAAAAATAAAAATTGAAAAGTAAACAGTAAAAAATTTCCACAATTATAAATCTGAAATGCAATTAAATCTTGCTATTGAAATTTTCATTAATCTTTATTGTTGGGTTAATTAGATTGGCAGGTAAAGTAGCAATAATAACTGGGGCAGCTCAAGGGATTGGAAAATGTACTGCAAAACTTTTCGCTAAACATGGGGCCAAAGTCATCATCGCCGATATCCAAGATAATTTGGGTCAATCAGTTTGCGAAGAAATTGGCCTTGAAACTGCATCTTATATTCATTGTGATGTAACTCAAGAAGCCGATGTAGAAAACGTGGTAAACTTTGCCACAACAAAGTATGGTAAATTAGATATCATGATCAACAATGCTGCTATTGTAGGTGATGTAAAACTAAGCATTCTTGACAATGACAAATCTGATTTTGATCGCGTTGTAAGCATCAACCAAACAGGTGTTTTTCTAGGAATGAAACATGCTGCTCGTGCCATGATCCCAGCTGGTCGTGGTAGCATTATTTCGATTGGGAGCGTGTCTTCTTCTATTGGTGGTGTTTCACCACACGCGTATACGGGTTCCAAACATGCGATTATTGGACTCACGAAGAGTGTTGCTGCGGAGCTTGGAAAATATGGGATTCGCGTCAATTGTGTGTCGCCTTACCTTATTCCGCCGTCGGTACCAGCTGAGATAACTGATTTGCATCCGGATATATTTGTTAACATATATTCAAACATTAAGGGGGTGGCTCTTAAGGAAGAAGATGTAGCTCAAGCTACTTTGTTCTTTGGAAGTGATGAGTCAACGTATATAAGTGGGCATAACCTTGCGGTTGATGGAGGGTTTACCACAATCAATCCTATTTTTGGCTTATTTGCACCAAAATCATCTTAATTTGCATAGATAAGTCCCTTTGGGCTTTTATTTTTTTGTTATGTATTAATTGATTGCAAGAAAATAAGTTCTTACGAAAAATTTTAAGTTATTGTTATCAAAATTGACCTATGCATGGTAGTTGTCTTTCATAGAGATTTGTTTTTTGAACGTCAAATCTTTCACCTTATCCACTATGAGACTTGAACCCTCAGTATATCTTAGAAAGAGACACATTAATAATCATGTTATACTATTGGACCAAATGACCTTTGACTTCTTTTTGGTATGAATGTTTGTTTAGTTCTCCCAGTAATTTCTCTCTTCAGAAGAAACTAATGCTATAAATCATGTTGAAATTTATGTTCATGTGAAGTCACGTTGAAATTTATTTTTATGTAAAGTTCATAGTTGTCAATGATCTATTGTCTAGAGCTGAAACCTTTGCTTGGTTTAATATCAGACAACCTTTAATTAGTAATTGAGTGATATTAATAGCTAGTAGCTAGTAAGTCGCTAAAAAAATATAAAGTGCACAATATATTTTCTCAACTTACACTACACAAATCCCCATGCTAAAGATTGAATAAACATATACAAATGCAATGTCTTGTGATGTGAGATATGTTATTGAAAACGGCTAATCAATCTATATTAACTAAGTGGTGGTTTGGGTTAAAGATTGAACAATCAAAGTAGTGGACAAAAGTGGTGAGCGCAATTCATGAGAGTAAATTTAGCTACATAGTTCCTTCTTTTCTTTTGAGTAAATTTCCAAAATCACTTAACAGGTTTATATTTTTATCGAGTTTTGTTCAAAATGGAAAAAAATTGTTATTTCCGTCTAGTTTTTGATAGACGTTAGTGGTCAGTTAAAAAGCAGGCATAGTGATGCCCTTTTACAATAATAGCTGAGGGTATTTCGGTCTTTTACGGATTACAACAAACTTTATCTATTTCTCTTTCTCTCTATGCAAAATCTCATATTTCTCTATAACCAGCCAAAAATAATCAAAGTCGTCGTCGTCGTCGTCGTCGTCATCATCTATATTTCTTTCTCTATACCTAAGAGACTATTTCAATGGTTCATCGGAGTGGAAGAAAAACGACAGCCTACAATTACAGTTAACCCAAGGAACACGAAAAGTAAGGAGGTGTGGTGAAACCAGTAGCCGTTGTGCCTATGGCGACCGTTTCAAAATACAAGAGTTGTTTGTTTCTTACTCTAAAATCGAAGGAGTACTGCTTCTTACTCAGTAATCGAAGTAACTATGAGGGTGCAGAATGATCCATCAGCCAAAAACCGTCCCTGCAACACCAAGAAATTGAAATGAAATTGAAGTAGTGGGAATTAAGGTTAGGAAGATAGAAAGGAGGGTTGGGTGGGTGTTTATAGGAAGTGAAAGCAATTTTTACCACTGATTTGAGCCGATTTTGAGCAATCATTTTCTCGGATTGGATTTTCTGTCAAAGCTATGTTTGCTCTCTAAACCATAAATTCACCATTGACGCCATTTGAATCTCAAAATTCTTCTTATATGCTGGTTCAATTAAGTATGTCGGAAGAAACAGTGGCGAAACTTGCCCGGGATTTCATGAGTTGCAAAAATCATATATGTAGAATTTTAAGGGGTTTCATGAGTTGCCGGCCTATATATATAAAAAAAAAAATTCGGTCGAAATTTACACTACGCACGAAAAAATCAGTGGTCGCCTGGGCGACCACAGGCCTGGGATAAACTTCGCCCCTGGGAAGAAACACATGCGATGACTACGGTTGAGTTCATTTTAAACCTTTTTAATTGTTGTGTTGATGTTTGACTGTGAGAAACAACCAATGTTGGAAAATGATAATGATATGTGTCACTCGGGTCTTAAACAACCCAAATATACGTGTATTATAACATAGAAACGTTTACAAAAGGTGGTCCTAGAAAATTTTGATAATTTAACGCTTGTTGCCACTTAAAAACCTGAACAACGCATGTTTAATCATTCATAAGGTTACTAATACTTAACAACATGTTTAACAATAAAAATATGTTCCTAAGTATGCACAACAATCTTACTAGGTAATTAACTGCCCGTCCAAAGCTTCGTTCGATCCAAAATATACAATTTCCTGACTACGTACAACTTGCAAAAACCCACATTGGACACCCAATTAGTTCTTAAGAGCTAAGTAAGATAACCGAAAGACACTTCGGGGTGCGATCCGGGAGGTTACCGCCCCCTAAAATGCGCTAAAACGCGTAAACCGGACAACAGCCTGCAGTGTTGGCTAACTCCCCCCCCCCCCCCCCCCAAAGCGTTGGGCAGATAGGTACAAGTGTATATTATAGCCCGATGGGCGTATCATACGCCCTCTGCAGCCCCATTTTCTAGTTTTTTGCCTTTTAATCTTCTATTTTCGCTCCCAATCGTTTTGTTTCATTCTAAACTTAACCAACTCATCCCAAATACTTATAAATTGATCTTCCAACATAGAAAATTCCATTTATAACATATTCGGGCTCAAAATCCTCACATATGCGCAATATTCCTTTGACTTTTGCAAGTCAATGAAACTTCACCAAATTGGTCATTCCACCATCATTTATCAACATATATCAACACCCACCATCGATTAGCAACACTTATAGGTATCCACACTATTTTGATTTACCTATACGTTCATGATAATGTTCCTTTGACTTTCATAAGTCAACGCAACTTGACCAAATTGGTCATTCTGCCATCTACTAGCAACACCAACCAAGACCCACCATCGAATGGCAACACTTATAGGCATCCACACTCTTGTGATTTACCTATACGTTTCATGGAAATCGGTTTATGCATACCCTTGTACATCTATCCAATTCCTTCATTCATTGGTTTGTGCACACCCTTGTGCATTTTCCAATTTCCATCAAACACCAATGTCTATACCACTTGTAGATCAAATTATGGATTACTCCCATTATTGTTCACGATCTTATGAAATAATATTAGCTTTTGTTCTTAGGCTTACACCCCTTCAATTCACCATTGAACCATAACTCACCACTGGTTCATATCCATGTGAACCATTTACTTAGATTCAATTATAACAAGTGCACAACACCTGTGAATCATACCCAACGGTATTGAATCAAGCAACAATTGGTTACTTACCACAAACCAATGTACTCTTATGTGATTCATTTTCACATCCACCTCCTATTATCAATTCATAACATAACTAAATAACCACATGTTCATGAGGTTAGTTACATCACTTTTTACCCGTTAAGCAAATCATATAAAATAAAGTATTCAAACACTACAATTCATGCAAGTTTCATATTTACTTGACAATTATCAACTACTCACATGAACACATAATCACGATCATCAACCTAACACCACTACCGGTGTTTAGTAATTGATTTCACACATGACACTAGGTTCAACCATATAAGATACACGCCAATCGGACGTGCGATTTATTTAATACAATTTTTATAAAAACATATTAACAACTTAATTTTTACAAAACAACTTATTGAATTTTTTAGGTTTGTTACTGAAATTGTCTCTTTATAACTTGTTTCCTCTTGTCATGTTCAAATAAGAAATTTAGCAGACTCAATTAGTTTTCTAGGCATATAAGTCACATTTTCTAATGATTTTTATACGATTTTATATGCAATTTACAAAAATAGGACAACATAATTTTCTCTCAATCAGCACTTAATATCACTTGATTCAAGTATTTCAACAACACATTGTGTGCATAAAACCGTTTTTCGTGATAATACATATAATTTCCACTAATTTAACCATCATGCATCAAAACAACGAATTAGCACTAAGTTCTAGGGTTTAGATGTTAATTCACACATACTACTATGTGAAGGACCATCGCCAAAGGCGAGAATTATTCTTGTTTTGCTAGGCGCTCATCCTAATTTTTAATCATGCTTTTTTATTTTCAATTCACCTAATTCATCTCGAAATTGGGTGACTTTTTTCTTTACAATTCTTCTTTTGCATGCACAATCTATTATCATAGTTGTATATGATAGGTAAGTATAAAATTTCTTAAACCTGAAATTAATTCAACTTTCCACTTATATGAGCTTTACATCGATTTTAAAATTTGAACAGCTTGAGAATAATGTGATAGAATTTCAACCGTCTTTGGTATTTAACGCTTTAGGTTTTAAACTTGAGCGCACCTCAGAAGAAACCACTTAGATGTAAACCTCCTATCCTTATTTTAACATTTTTGCTTTAACCCGAATTAAACCCAAACCTCTCATTAGAAGGTCAAATACCTCATGCTATAAGTTCTCTCTAATTTATAGGAGTTTTACTAATAGAGATTAATTAGTAGAATTTGTCATGTTGAGAAGAGTGGCAACTAAAACATTGGTTGGAAATACGGCTGCGATAAGATAGCCTATTGAAAAATGTTTTTATCCGTACATACTAGTGCTAAGAAAAACACCGTATATATACTCAAAAGAATTAATTACACCGATGGTCTTTGTGGTTTACTGAAATTTCAGTTTTGGTCTCTTGAATTGAGAAATTACATGTATAGTCTAATAGTTTGCACGAATATAATAGTTTTGGTCCTAAGACTATGCGGTATAAGGGGTGAGTGAGGGGCTTGAGTGGGCATGCCACGTAGGAGAGAGAGTAAATAAAGTAGATAAGTCGAAGGGTGGAAGCATAGGGTGAGTGGGGACTTGAGTAGGTAAAAAGTAGTGTGTTGATGTGGTGTTTTATAATTGGTAGGAGGGTTATGTGGAATATTGTGATTGGTTAAAAAAAAAAATCAAAATCACTCACAACTTGACTCCACTCACGCCTAACCCACTCACGCCCCAATAACGCCACCCCGAGGCGGTGTTGGGGGCATTATTGGGGCCACCCACGCCCCACTCACATGGTATACCTGAGAGTCTAAGAGCGAATCACAGTTAAGTTTTCGTTAAATATATTAAGATTGACTAAAATATTCTTTTTTTTTTTTAAATATCAAAATTAAATATTTACATATGAACCATTCTAAATCACTTTGCCCCCATTTTTTTTACTTCTCCCTAACTTCATATAAGGAATCCATTCATCTTCTCCGGCACAGGAGGACTCCAACATTCAAGCCGACCTTACATGAAAAAAAAGTAAAGGAGTGAGTTCACAACAAGAAACAATGAGAAATAAAGAGAGGAAGTGATTTTGCATCGTCGCGTCTCTAATCCTTTAGTTTGGAGGATTACCATCGTACCTCATACCATTATTTCTTCGACCATCGTGCACCACCGCCGTAGGAAGCACCGGGCAGATCCTGCTTCTCACTCCTAAACTTCCCAAAATGCTCAAATATGAAATATCATAGAGATATAGTTAGAAACCAACTTATATTAGTGATTGAAAATTAGGATAGAGAGAGTTAGCCAGAAATGGAGATAAATTTTTGAATTCGGTTGCTGATTACTTGATTGCTGAATCGACTTCTACATTTTGGAGAATTGGTAAAGGCACATGGGTCCAGGGTGCCTACGATGGTGGTATTTAAAATGAGTTCTTATATAAATATTAAAATTTGACTTTTTTTACAAGATAAAGGTGCTTTAGTCAATCTAAATATATTTAACGACAAACTTAAATGGAACACTTAACTGGCATCCAATCTAGGGACCAATACGTTTGTGCAAACTATTGGACCAAACCAGTAATTTCTCAATTATAGGGATCAAAACTGAAATTTAAGCAAACCACATGAACCATTCGTGTATTATCTATAATCAAAATGCATCATTTTAAGACTATACGTTGTGGAAATAGCCAAAGTAAAATTAAGATGTCAAATTTAGTTAAAGACCATTACACCATTGTTAAAATTTGTAACCAAATCTCACGCCAAGAATAACAATGGTTGTTCATTAACTTTTCCAAATACCATTAAATTCATACAAAAAATTCATTGCCTTTTCAATATAAGTATTAAATTCCTTTTTTAATAACATGAAGTTTAACATTTTTACATTTTATAAAATGCAAAAATAAACTGATTGAGTAATAATTACAATTAGTTAAAACCACTACACTTGACTTAAATGTGTCTTGAATGAATTCATTTTTGTCTATATAGCGTCTAGATGATATTTTAATTAAACTATTATATAAAACCACTGGATTAAGTCCTTATGGTTAAATGGCTAGAAACGCGTTAAGATTTCAGTATCTACTTTCTAGTCTTGAACGAAAGTATCCTACTTTCTATTTTCTAACCTTGAATTTTCTTTTTTTAAGTAGTAAAAATGTTGAAAATATCAGGTTTTAGCAGTGTTGTAAAAATCGGCCTAAGCGGCCGCCAGGCGCCTCGATTTGGGTGTAGTCGGCCAAGCTAGTCGCTAGGCGGTCCTAGTCGGCCAAAATCGGACCTAGTCGGCCCAAATCGGACCTAGTCTGCCCAAATCGGTCAACCAAGGTCAAATTTTTTATTTTTTTTTAAAGATCCGATTCATAGATCCATCAGAAGATCCGTTTTTTAATCCTAAAATGTTTAAGTTTGAATTTTAAAGTAGTTGTCTTTAGTACTTTACTATATGTTTAACGTTTAAGGTTATCTT
>WOUH02052372.1:0-11216 GCA_009936405.2 Stevia rebaudiana
AATAGGTTAATTTAACCTTTATTTTATAGAAACCTTTATATTTTTATAAACTTTATATAATAAAAGTTTATAAATTTTTATTTTGTTTTATTCCTTGATTATATAATTAATTAAATCACATATTAATTAGAGTTTATTGATTAATACATATATATATAAATGATCTAAAAAAAGTAACGTAACGCGATAAATTCCACATAAACGTTTCATTTAATGAACGACGACAATTATATAACAGAAAAGTTAATCGAAAATCTCAGATGTTACAAACGCGGTGGCAAAACCGTAATTATCGACCTTCCAAAAAAACATACCATATACATAATTACGGACCACGACCAAATAGACATAAAAATTTCTTACCAATTGTATAATTACGTACCACGAAATCGTGGACCATATACATAATTACGGACCACGACCAAAATAGACATAAAAATTACTTACCAAGTGTATAATTACGTACCACGAAATCACGGACCATATATATAATTACGGACTACGACCAAATACACACAAAAATTATTTACCATGTGTATAATCACGTACCATGAAATCACAGACCATCTACATAATTACGTACCACGGCCTAAAACGCATACATAAAATAGGGACCAAGAATATAATCACGTAGCACAAAATTACAGAACACGTTCATAATTACGAAACACGTAAAAAAAATCAAAATAAACCATATCATTACTATACTTGAATTAAAGGTAATGAAATTATCTATTAAATGGTGTAGTTTTTTAAATAAAATATTAAAACGTAAAAAAGTTATTCGATTTTAAAAACAAAGGTGAAAGTGTGTTTAATTACGGTTAGTTTTAAAAAAAATGAGTTTTACGTATATGTCATTTTCTCTTTGTACCCTGTAACATTCTAATTGTATCCTACGTTGAGCACGAAAATCTCTTTTTGTATTGGATCTGCCACCTATAAGATAAATACTTAATTAGATAATAATAAATTTAAATCTATTTTATACTTTAAGATAATATAAAAAGTATAAAAGAATTCAAAATATTAATCTAATTAGTTTAAATAATAAAAAATTTTAAAATTATGAGAAAATGCCATGTGGCATTTTTTGGAATCCTTTATTAGTGGTAGATTTTACATATCTTAAAAAATGCTCATTTATATGGCGTGGTTTAAAAAAAATTTATATATAAAAGACTAGCTTAAAGCCCCTGTATTGCATGGGATTACATAACCAACACTTAAAACTTTTTATTGAATCATTGCGTATATATATTAAGTTACTATGTTGTAAACACTCTTTATAACTATAAATTATGCTTTGAGATTATAAAACTATTTATTAAAAACGTTTTAAATATAAATTTCTTAAATTTAGTTGATAATTATACAAATTAAAGAAACGCCAAATTTAAAATTTAAACCGAGTAAATGTAGTTTTCCTCTTTGAAATTTGCAAGAGACGAAAACTGTTAAGACTTGAAACGTTAGGGAAGAAAACTGTTAAAATTTGAAACTTTAGGGATGGAAAAGTTTAAGACTTGAAACGTTAGGGACGAAAGCTGTTAAGGCTTGAAACGTTAGGGAAGCAAAAGTTTAAGACTTGAAACGTTAGGGACGAAAAATGCTAACACTTGAAACTTTAAAGACCATTCCTATTAACGGTAGACTAAACTGTTAATTATTGTGAACCTTAGGGATAAAATATGCAGTTTACTTTTTTAAATAAATAAGATAAATATTTAATTAGATAATAAAAAATTTAAAAGATTTTAAAATTTAAATATATTATATAATATAAAATAGAATAAGAAGTATAAAAGAACTAAAACTGTTAATCTAGTTAATTTAAATATTTAAAGAACTCTGGAAAAATTGAGAGAATGTCACATGACATTTTTTTGTAATGCTTTATTAGAGGTAGTTAATGAATGTTTAAAAAAATTTGGATAACTTGATAAAAAATACATTTGAATATTTATTTATTTAGTTTGTATTATTCATGGATATTTAAGAACCAAATAACTAAAAGGTAAATAACTATAAGATCCAACATATCAAATAAGTGCCCAGGCAACTTTTAATTGTACAACAATTTACATATGGAAAAGAAAATAATATCATCAAATTGAACTAAAAAGATCGACATAAATGCTAAAAAATCATAATAGCCTTTTCTTGGTATAACTCAAACTAATTATGACATTTGCTATATTGTTTGTTAAGAAATAAAATTCCATATGTACAATGCAGTCATTATAGATCGATTACAGCATTTCTTTATATATATATTTTTTTTATATTTTATGGGATTGCAATACATAAACATACCAATTGAGTTTAAATTGATAATTAATGCAATATTATTAGTATCATTCCATTATTATATGAAATTTTAAAACGTAATTATATTTCAAAGAAAAAGTATTATTAAAAGCAAGATATCATTAAGAAATTTAATTGTTGTTTTTTACTTTTAAAAATTGTATATTCAATTTTGTATCCACATCAATATATCTTGGTAAATACTTGTGATAGAATTAAGAGAGAGAATATGAGATCAATGTATGGACTTATAAATAAACATAGGAAAGAGATGGAGATATACCTAAGAATTTTTGGATAGATGAATGTAAATTAAAAAAACATGTAAAAGTGAAATTCTTCTCTTTATAAAAAGAGGCTTATTTGATATTTTGTTTTTATAATTTAATATGTGATTAAAATAAATGGTACATTCTTCTTTTATAAATATGATATTTATTTATTTATTTTTCATTCATGTTTTAATGTATGATCAACTAGTTTAAAGTTACATTTCAATTTTTCGATTTTTATTTTATGCAAAACCAAGACCAAACCAAATATTTCGGTTCTTTAGAAACTTATACCGCACCCACCAGTCTTATTTGGTTTGGGTTATCTCAGTCTGAATTATTTGTTTTTCTTTTTTTTAGAACGTTTTTTTTTTTTGTTTATTTCATGTACACGTCTAATTCATATATGTTGACAAAAAAGATATTGGGTAAAATAAGTAATAAATAAAAATAAATATATATTACATCTGAATAAATATAATACGAATTTGTAAAATAAGGTAAACAAAAAAAAAGGTATTTTTGAGCCCATACAATAATAAGACGTGTTCCTATATTGAGTTAATTATCAGGTATAAATATACAATATTACCTTTTTTTAACAGCATCGGTAGCCGGACGATGTAAATAAGGTTGATTCATCGACCTCCGTTACACCGTACCTCCAAAATAAGCGAGAACGGGATGTAAGCCGTATACCCTCTAGTCTCCTCGGGTTTGGGGTTACCTCTATCCGAGGTGCACTTTCTCCCCATCACAAGAATATCCAGAACAATAACAATAGTTCTATGCGAGAGTTGAACCTAATACTATGCGTAGTGGAGCCTTTAATGAGTGTCAAAAATGAATTTTGATGTGTTAAATCATTACGTGATCACCATTGAAGAGACGTCATTGATTTTTAACCAAATCCTTAACCGTAGTTAAACACAATTTACATTAAATGCACCTCTTAATAATTCAATCTTATCATTTACATTCAATGTAAAGAATTAATTCTTAGTTAAAATCACTACACTTAAATGAAATTGGTCTTTAGTTAAATGGTTTTGCCTATGTGACATTTACATGTCATTTTGAATATAGAACCACTACACATAGCTTAAGAGCTCAGAAAGGGAGAGACTCAAGTCAACACCTCCTTTAAACCACTTTAGCTTTAAATTATTGTTATACAACATTAACTATATTATTATTGGGTCACAAGAAGCTAGTGCATGCTATCTTTCTTTCAACCTTGTGGTGTATTTGAAAAGCAAGAAATCAACGTTCTTTTCACAATCGTTTTTTGGGGGCAAAAGATATTTTGGGCGACATAAAAACTCTCACATACTTATGGATAAAACATAGAGGCAAATGTACTAATTTAGATTGGGCCACTTGGTGTAATTTCTCTTTTTAATTGTCCCTTTATCTTTTTTTACTCTTGTTTATAACATCTTGCTAGTTTCTTTTATGAAAAAAAAAAACTATATTATTATTATTATTATATATTGATAGTTTTACACTATATTTAAGTAAGTATTTTATAAAATCAAAACAGACATTAAATATTCAAGTAATTTGAATACTTCTACTGAGAAAAGCTTGACATCCAATTTCACTTTTTTCCAAATATTCCATTTTTTTCACGGACTTGAATTTTCTCATAACCAAAATACATAACTTCTACAACTTTATTTGATAATTAAAGAGCCAACATTAAATTATTTCTTTTTCCCATTACTAATTTTCTTTAAAATCTGTAATTCAAGCAAATGTGAAAAGTTAGCAACCCAAAATAGCTTTGACACCTAAAAAACCCTCCAATTCCCCCATCAACCCATTATTCATATTCATCAAATCATTTTTTTTTCTTAAATTTTTTATCATCGTCTTCACCGAATATACTCAAATCTTCTTATGTTCTTCTAATTCCATTCTAATAATCAGTTGTTTCATGAACTCACTTTGATAAAAATAAAACAGTAAATTTTTCTGTCTTATTTTTATAATTCTGGGTTTGTATTACCTTCAAGCAACTAATGAAATATTTCTGAAAATAATCAAATTTGGTAACTTATCCTTTTCAATTTGGAAATGGAAGATAGAGAAGAGATCAACAGTGGTGGTGTTACGGTGGTTGCATCCGGTACTCCGTCGGAGTATCACATCTCTCCGAGAACCGAACCATCGAGCAACCAGCTCACCGTCGCTGGAGCGACAGCTGTCACCACCCAAGTGGCACCCTCTCCGCCGTCCACGGCGGCGTCACCGCCGTTAGGTGTGATGCCGTTATCCATGAAGAAAAAAAGAGGCAGGCCAAGAAAGTATGGACCAGATGGATCCGTCACAAAAACTATATCTCCGAAACCCATTTCATCTGCCGGTTCTTCGCCGGTGATCGACTTCTCCGCCGGAAAAAGAGGCAAAATCCGGCTACCATCCGCCGGAAAACATCATCAAGATTCATCCAAGGTTGGGATGGGAAGTTTAGGTACAGTAAACATTACACTTTTTTTATAAAAATTGGAACTGGATTTCAAGATTCATTATATATGCTGTTGAATTTAAGATGTCTAACGGGATAAATTTCAACTTTTTTGAGTTTATTGAACTATTGTGATCTGGTGTGGGACCATTATACCCCTCCACTTCTTTGTCCTCATGTTATGTTTTTTTAGAATCAACAACTATGGGTGTTTATGGTTTGGTTTAAAACCGTGAAACCGTCCAAACCGTTCATTGGATCGGTTTCGTAGTCGGTTTTTCCTCAAACTTTTGGTCGGTCGGGTTCAAAAGTTTGAAACGGTAGTAAACGGTTTAGTTTACGGTTCAGGCCGGACCGTGTATATATATAAAAAAAAATATGTTTTATATATATAATAAAATAGATATAAAGAAGTTGGCTCCATTTTAATAGTTTGGAGCGTTTGATAATATATTATATATCTCTCATTTTCTTTAATGGTTCTGTAACCCATAATCATATCCCCGTCTCTTCCTCTACCTTGTTCCTCTTTCGTCTGTCAGGCTCTTTTTTTTTATTTAATTTATTGTGCAGATACAGATGTTCATATATTTTCGATAGGTTAGTAAAGTCATAATAGTGTATGTTAGTTAAATGTTTACATTCCACTCAATAATCCGAATACTATACTTTAGGTAACAATGTTTTTTTAGTTTTGAAGAGGCTCAAAATGCCTAAACCGTGAAACCAAACCGTTAGTAACGGTTTGGTTTGGTTCGGTTTTTATTTTTAACGGTTCGGTTTTGGTTTTCTTTATTCAAAAACCGTTGCTAACGGTTTGGTTCACGGTTTGACGTAAAACCGTACAAACCGGACCGCGAACACCCTTATCTACAACTCATGTTTCTAATTTAATTTGATGCTTAAGTTTTTTAAATCCATTTATGCGTGCGTTTGTATATATATATAATTATATATATTATCTACATATAAGAAGAAAGAACATTGATAACTGCAGAGCGTCAAATTGTGGATTGATGAATCTATATTTAGCCAGACCTGTAAATATCAAGATTTAACTTTTATTATCTTGTGGGGTTTGGTTGTTGGCTGAAAGTGGTCATCTTTTAAGTTTCAACATTATAGAATTTGTTGCAAAGTTGTCTTTTTTAAGAATCAAGATCCTTGTTTCTGCTAAGATTTGGGCCCGACTCGAATGTAATATCAAGACGCGATTGTTAAAACCATGCATTAAAAACCGACGATTTCAATATTAATAATCGTACTACAATGCTTTGTATCAATAACCTATATGCACTAGATAATAATAAGTAGTTGGTTTTTATTTGTTGTTGAACTTATGGGATGAACCAAATAAGTGTTTTATATTCTTATTTTTTAAATGGTGGCATCAAGCATGAATAATATTTATTATTGAAGTGTTTAACTTAAATACATAATTATTTAAGTTATGCAAACTTAATTCTACGTGACAGTTCAACTACATTCTAGATCATCCCAGAATCTTCTATATTGCTAATACAAATTTAGAGTTGTCATGACACCTAATTTAAGTAGTTGGTTGTGATATAATCAATAGATCAATAACATAATTAGTGTCTATGATATAATCACTATCACTATCTTTGACACAGGTGATTGGTTTTCATGTTCAGTTGGAGCTAACTTTACACCTCATATCATCAATGTTAATGCCGGAGAGGTAAAGTTATAGATCGTTTTTTTTATAATTCAATAACGTTATGATCTAGAAGCTAGGTGACATGAACATAAGTTGAATTGGTTGAATTTTGTTGCATTTATGATTTTTGAATTTGTTTCATTAGGATGTGACCATGAAAGTTATATCGTTCTCTCAACAAGGACCTCGTGCGATATGCATTTTGTCTGCAAATGGTGTCATTTCAAGTGTTACGCTTCGGCAACCGAATTCTTCTGGTGGTACATTGACTTACGAGGTACCAATACCATAAATAACTACATCGTCAATCAATCAATTAATATGATCATTAATTGTTGTCAATAGCGGCAATACCGCAATAGGGCTCAATGTAGTGTGCTACATAACGATGTGCCATATGGACGCTATAGGTATATTTAGCTTTATTTATCTATAGAAATGTTTTTTTTTCACATTGATAGTGACATAGTGTATTTTAGCTATTGGTGGTGTGAATGTTTATTTATTAATTATAATAATAATTGCTACAATAGTTGAATGTGAATTATTTCTTAATTTTTCTACTACTTTATCGCTAAACATGAAATAACAGGCGCTATTTCTTTGGTATCGCTACATAGCATATAGGTAGCTTGTATTCACTATTGACAACTATGAATATGATGTAACATATACTGAATTTATATTTATTTAAATTTTGATGGGTTTAAATCTTTTTCAGGGCCGATTTGAGATACTTTCATTAACCGGTTCATTTATGCCATCTGAGAGTGGAGGAATAAGAAACCGATCCGGTGGAATGAGTGTTTCTTTGGCTAGCCCAGACGGTCGTGTCGTTGGAGGTGGTGTTGCGGGCTTACTAGTAGCTGCTAGTCCTGTGCAGGTACCTTTCGTTGATGTTTTTCTTTTTCTTTTTACATTTTGACATACTGGCTGTAAATTATTTATTATTAATAAATTTAACGTCAAATTGATTTTAATACTCCAAACTATTACTTATTGACCGATAATAATTCATACTAGCAGTTTGACCAATAATAATAATCTCAACTTTCACTCTCGTTGCTAAGGTTCAATCTGTTGGTTCAAGCCCACAAAACACACAATTACACACACAAAAAAATCACGTATGTCTACTGCTCGAACGAATTTTATTGATCACAAGTTTACATTAAATAAGAAAACAAAACAAACTTGATCCTAAAGAAAAGGAAACTAACCTAGTGTGCCACGTAAATTACCTAAAAGTCAGGAAACATATACCCATGACTTTTGACCCATTAAACTCTAATAAAACATGTGATTATAACAAATAAATTGCTAAACTAAAATATGCTAATCCCGTGAATTAATTCACAACTTCGACCCGGGATCCGTTAACAAATGAATAAACCCGATTAATGCAACACAATCTCATTAAACATAATCATCATTGATTTAAACACAATTTACACTTGTCATAAAATATCTTGTGTAGATTGTGGTTGGAAGTTTTTTAACCTGGAACCAACACGAACAAAAGACACCCAAGAAACTAAAACCGGAGACAATAACACCTACTCCACCACCACCACCGCCACCTCCTGCTGCAATGCTGACATCAGCAGGCGAGACGGAGGAACAATCTCATGTTACCGTAAAACCAGACGTTTCATCATCGTCTTTTCGAGGGGATAATTGGTCTGCCTATAATGCCCCTGACGCGAGAAAACCATCAACCGACATTAATGCAAGTCTTCATGGATAGTTTAAGAAAGTTATGAGAGTAGAGGGTAGTTTGGTCTGATAACTTGCATTGTCCTTATGGTCTTTGCGTTTTGTTTTGTTTTGTTTTATTTTGTTTGGATGTGGATTTTGAGTTGCATTTGTAACTAGTTAGATAAGTTGAGTAGGGTGTCAGTTTCTTTTGTGTGTGTAATATATTTGGAGTTCATATATCATGTGAGATTCTTTTATGTAATTGTTTTATCAAATTACTTGATGTCTTTTACTCATTTGTCACTACAATATCCTTTATTTATATGCACATTTGCACGCTTCAAAGACCCAAGAAGATCAATGGGCCTTTTAGTTAAGAAGCCCAAAAGCCCGCTTGATCCGCAACAAGTTTTTACGTATCCAACCCGTCATCATTTGTTTTCTTATCATTTAACAACAAAACAAACAATCATAACCAGTAAATTTCACCCAGAGAAAGTTATTAATAAGATGCGGGAAGACATGGGATGAGGGCAAACTATTTCCCAATCTTGAGAGAGATGCTTTAACCTTCAAACATAACGATTTAACAAAATTTGATTCGATGTTTTCTTTTTGATATTTGAATTGAAGTATTTTAGCATGTAAATATTTGTTGTGTTGGTGATAATTTTCTCGACTAGTGGATGAGTGTCGTGTGGAACTTTCTCATGACGTTTTAACACGCTTGGTTTGTTTTGATATTAGGTTGGGTTATTCTTCTCCTATAATAGCTCTTCAAATATCTTAGGTTTCATATAGATTTGTTGCATTAGCATTGTGAAAAATAAAAACTCTGAGAACTAACAGTTTATTTCACTCTAAATGCAGATTAAACAGTTTCTCAATTCTCTATACTTATATGTGAGACTTTATAGAGTTCACATTTTTAAGTGCTAAAAAAATAATTCCGTTTGCTTCACGTTTGTTATTAGGTTGAGTAGGATTTGACTTTGGAGAGTTATTAGTTCTTAGTGGTGATGTTGCCTCCAACCCATTGGAGACATGAGTTAATGGGTTCATCCCCACCTCACTTACAAATAAAACAATTACAATGCCTTTACATTTACTTACAACGGCTTGGAAAAAATTGAGCTGATTAAGGTCTTGGATGTTTATAAGTATCTATATCTGGTAAATCATTCTAAAAATGTCACGTGTCATTTTCTTATTTTTTCAAAAGTTTTTAGTTATTTAAATTAATTATATTAATATTTTGAATTCTGTTATACTTTTTACTTTTTATGTTATCTTAAATTATAATATAAATTCGAATTTGTTATTATCTAATTAAGTATTTATCTTATATATTTAAAAAAGTAAACTACACTTTTTATCCATTAGGTTTGTAATACTTTACCATTTCAGTCCACCATTAACAGAAACAGTCTCTAACGTTTCAAGTCTTATCAATTTTGATCCCTAACGTTTCAAGTCTTAGAATTTTCCGTCCTTAACGTTTCAATTTTTTAACAGTTTTCGTCCATAAAGTTTCAAGTCTTAATAGTTTTATGTTAAATGTTTAAGTCTGGAAATCTCATAGAGGAAGACCGCACTTACTCTATTTATATTTTAAATCTAACGTTTATTTAATTTGTATAATCATCAACTAAATTTATATAAAAAGTTTCTAATGAATAATTTTAAAATCTCAAAGCATAATTTATATTCGTAAAAGTGTTAAACATTAATTTTTGAGTATTCACAACATAGTAACTTAATATTTATATTCAATGATTCAATTATAAAATTTTAAGTGTTAATTATGTAACTTCGTGTAATACGCGAGTTATAAACTATTATGACATATATATCTCATCACAAACGGTTCAATCTATTGAGAGCCTCAAGCGTGATATATACTTGGGGCCCTTAAAAAACTAGATAGGATCATTTAGATGAATTTTTTGTACACACTTTCTTTTAATTATAATCCTATGTTTTCCACATCATGAGCCATTACATGTATAACGATTCAGCAGGGTCGTCTTTAAGATTTCAGGTGTCTTGTGTGACTGATAAAAATAAGCTCCTATATATAGAAAACAAAGTCACGGATAGACGACAATTGAGATAAGAATAAGTTGAAGAGGAGGGGTTTCAGGCATTTTGCCGTTTCACATATGAGACGACATCGTATAGAATTCCCAAACTCTGATTAGTTAGTTGGTTAGTAAGTTAATTTGTGGACCATTTAGTTTGCAACTAGTTGAGCCGGCCGCGCATTGCAGCGGCAACAAATCGATTCCAAACAGTTGTCACTCAGTCGTAAAACTATAAAAAATACTCTGTCGTAAAATCGAATATCAAACCTAAAAGGCACAACGATGCGATAGAGGCTCTTTTTCGTTTCACATTGGACTACGACTGTTATTTTGGTATTCATTTGGGTTTAGAAGGTGTCTTGGTAAGCCATTTCTAGGTAGTTACATGTAGAGCATCCAAAACATGTGATTTACAATGTTAACATATGACTTTTGAGTTCAAGCCGATAACATATGATTTTAGAAGGTCACTCGAACTTTTGAGTTCAAGCCGTTAAAATCTTGGGGTCTAAATTAGAGTAAATGATCATTTTCATCCTTGTGGTTTACAAAAAGTTACAGTTCAGTCCAGGTCAACGACGAATGTAGATCCCGCCTAAAAAATATCGACAAAAACTACCATGTCCAGGGGCGCAGCCAGTGGGGTGCCTGGGGTAGCCCGGGCAACCCCAGTTTTTTTCGCGCGTAGTGTAAATTTCGCG
>WOUH02052423.1:0-11212 GCA_009936405.2 Stevia rebaudiana
GACAACTAGTTGTCGGGAAAACCTTTGCCGACAACTAGTTGTCGGGAAAAGTCTCCGCCTGGTTGTCGGCAAAACTCACGTTTGTTGTAGTGAGACCGTCAGCTCCTAGTCGATTCCTTAAGCTGATCAAGTGATTCTTGAGGTCATGTTTATCTAAGTAATATGAAGTGTAAATTCGCGCATAAATTAAACGCCACACTTTAGTTGTTGTGGTGATTTGATGATCCAAGATCAAAAGGCTTGAAGACTTCAAATCAGCTTATAAAGCTACTGAGGTAATCAGCAAAAAGGTTGCATTGTTAGTAGATCATGGTCAACTTTCATGCATGTATATGTTCCAGCCACAAATTGTGACGGTAACTCTACGGTGGTGACTCCGAACCAAACAAGATAAACACATTATCCCTACTAAATGCAGATTAAAATATGTCACTCCTTAGTAAAACCCTAACATATCTCTTTTTGTAAAAGCGATTGTCACTCCATTAAAGACATGGCTTTACGGCTATGTCTACTCACGAATACCACAATTTAAAACTTAGACAAAAAAAGCAAATACATCGCATCGCAACGGTTGTAATTCCCCTGTAAAACTATATATAAAACGTAACCCTCTAAACACAAATTGAGAAACAGAACACAAACGTTTAAAGGAAATAACTCAAACCTTTATTAATTTTCTTTGATTACATAAACATCCTGCTCGACATCTATATATATATAAATTCAAAGACTCAATAACCCTAACTTAGTTATCAAGTTACATTTAAATCTATCTACAAGAAAATCGATCTTATCCTAATACACCGACTTGTATATTAGAAACGTAGCAAACCAACTTGTTTACTAAGAGCCCAATAAACCCACTTGTTTACTGGATGAAACCGGCCCATACCAACATTATTAGGGTCGGGAATTAATATTGTGCCAACAAACCCTCCATAAAAAAATAAGTAATTATGTCATTAACTGTATTTTGCGGCTATGGCTACTCACAACTATGATAATGCAAATAAAAAAAAATATTCCGATTGTTGACTTGTTGTCACTGCCATAACACCTTAAAGTGTATCCTTCGTAAAAACGGGCGTCACTCGCCAAGGAAAACACCCATCCAAACTAACCATGTGTACATATTAAAATCATAAAGATCGTTGCAAGAAAAAATTACTTCACAACAATATATATTAGTTCATAGCATCTAGTCATGAGAAACAGCCCCTTGCACAAATATGCAGCCTAAGGTTATGTACATCAGATAACGAAGCGATCCAAACCCTTCTCGAACTAACAAAAAAAGCCATTTAAAGCATTACTCATTCTTTGTTGGAACAATTATATTTTGATAAATATTACCCGATAAATACCCGACGGGTTTGAGCCGAAGATACCCAAAGGGTATTTTTAGTAAATTAATGGGTATACCCTAAACCCGCGGGTATACCCGATACCCGATAGAAATCTGACGGTTTTGAGCCGGGTTTGGGATAGAATTTTCTAATCGGGTATGAAGTTAGGATTAACCAAACCCCTAAACCCAACTCATTGTCATCCCTAATTAAAAAAACAATTATTATGTTAGACAATTAATTATGTATTGAGAAGTGAAGTTTAAAAGAGAAACATCAAATCAAACCAAAACTCAAACCAAAAGATATCATTTGATTTATTTCATTTCTTAAAATTTTTAATATCTAACATCTTTTATTTTATTTTAGAATGTATTTAAAGGTTAGATCAAGGGTTTTCACACATCGGTGGGCTTCCTTTTTTATAGTGTTTCTATGTGAGTCGGGCCTAGAATGTCTTTTTAATGGTGTTCCAGTGTGAGTCAGGCTTAGAGTGTCTCCTTGATGGTGTTTATGTGTGAGTCATGTGTATAGTGCCAAAATCAATATGAATGGTTGACATCACGTTTCAAGAGGCTCATTCGAGTATTGACGGTCGTTCCAGACGATGTTAAAAAACCTATTATTTTGTTAGGAAATTAATTATTTATTGGGAAGTGAAAAGTTCACAAGAGAAACATCCAATCAAACTAAAAGATATCATTTGATTTATTTCATTTTTTTACCCCCTGCTATTTACACACCCTAAATCCATTTTTTAACACCCTCTATACGACTCGTACAGGGCTGTACGAGTCATACTTGAACCTCGTACACGACAATCTCTAACGTACTCTGATATATGTGTCTGACAGCATATGTACGACCCGTACAGGTCTGTACGACCCGTACATCAATACGAGTAGTATAGCCCCCATACGACCAGTATCTGCGCCCATGTACGACCCATATAGGTCTGTACGACCCGTACATCTATACGAGTAGTATAGCCCCCATACGACTAGTATCTGCGCCCATGTACGACCCATATAGGTCTGTACGACCCGTATTGATTTTTTTTTTCAAATTTAGTAAACTTTGTCTCGACTTTTAACTGTTTTCACGTTTCCCGCTTCGTTTGGACTCCGTTTTACTCGCGGTTTTTGCCCACATTCATGATTTTCCATTTCCTATCCAACCCCATTAGTTTCACCTCCTGAAGAGGTGTTGGGATATCAAATCTATGGAACATTGTATCGTTTTACATGTATGTTTCATTCCGTCGCTCGTATCGAAATTTCGCATACATCTAAATGATTCTAAATACATTTTAGAATATAATGCTAATATTTATCTTGAATAAATATTAATTTAAATTAGGTTAATGTCGAGATTACACACATACACTTGTACACACATATGTGTGTACGAGTGTATGTGTGTACGAGTGCACGTGTATACGGGTGTTTGAGTGTATGGGTGTATGAGTGTATGTGTGTACAAGTGTGTGTGTGTATGAATGTACGAGTGTATGTGTGTACGAGTGTATTAGTGTATGGGTGTATATGTGTATGAGTGTGAGTGTATGAGTATATGTATGTATGAGTGTAAGTGTGTATATATATTTATGTGTGTATGAGTGTATGAGTATATGTGTGTATAAGTGTATAAGTATATGCATGTGTGTATGAGGAAGCTTTACTCTCATACACTCGTACACTCATGCACTCGTATACTCATACACTCATACACACACACATACACACAAATACCCATATAGACATGCACTCATACACTCATGGATCTACTCGGCATATCACCTTGTACTAGGCTAATAACCTTGTACAACTTCTACAACTTGGGTTGTATGAGCGTACAACCCTATACTACATGTTCATATAACAACTGGCCGTTTTTTGGTACCGTTCCGATCAAATTCAGGCCTAATACTGTTTGTAATCTCGACATTATATTCTAAGATGCATTTATAGTCATTTGAGTGTATGCGAAATTTTGATACGAGTGACGGTTTGAAAGATACATGTAAGACGATACAACGTTCCACAGATCTGATATCCCAACACCTCTTCAGAAGGTGAAACTAATGAGGTTAGATAGGAAATGGAAAATCGTGAACGTGGGCAAAAACCGCGCGCAAAACGGAGTCCAAACGAATCAGAAAACGCGAAAACAGTTAAAAGTCGAGACAAAGTTTACAAAATTTGAAAAAAATCAATTCGGGTCGTACAGAGCTATATTGTCGTACATGGGCTCAAGTACTGGTCGTATTGGGCTATACTGGTCGTATTGATGTATAGTTCATACATGTGCCGTTAGACACATATATCAGAGTATGTCAGAGACTATCATGTACGAGTTCATGTACGACCCGTACAGCCCTTTACGAGTCGTACATTGGGTGTAAAAATATTGATGGGGTGTAAGAATAACAACATTTTTTTTTTATATTTAACATGTTTTATTTTATTTCCGAATGTATTTTTAAAAGTTTTTGGATAGAAATAAACACAATTTTGATTTCTCTTTCTTAATTTCAATGATCACATTCCTACTTATTATCTTCAACGTATACTCGATACTTAGTTTATCTATATCCATACTTACTAAAAATTTGTTCAAGAGTTAAATATGATTTCATGTTTACCACGAATCTTTAAAATATGTTTGAACAGAAGATTAAGACAATCAGTGAGTAGCATGTAACATGCTTACGACGATTCTTTAAAAATATGTTTGAAAATAAGATTAAGACAATTAGTGAGTAGCATGTTTAGCTCATTTGGGCTCCACATTCAAAAACATTCAAACAATCAATTATCTCCAAGCTCCTAGTCGATCCCTTAAGCTGATCATGTGATTCTTGATGAGGTCATGTCTATCTAAGTAATATGAAGTGTAAATTCACGCACAAATTAACAAGCTATCAAAGCACCAACTTTCATTACATCATAATTAGTAATCAACTCAATTCAATAAGTGTGAAAATGATAATTTTTGTAAACCTTAAGGGTCTGGATGAAAAAAAAAAAAACTTTTTGGTGAAATTGGCAAAGTGTCAAAACTACAAACACTAAAATGACAATTAACTCTTAATTTTTAATAATAGTATATTATACAAACTCACTCTTATTCTACCAAAAGAAACATATATAAACATGTTGGTAGATGTGGCTACCTTTCATGTATATATTGAATGTTGAGTTAGTTTTGATGATTTAAGTGTGTCTAGGTAACATTGAAAACAATTGAATCATCATCATCATCATTGTACTTAGTATATCTCACCTAAGGTAGGGTTTGAGAATGGTAAGATGAAAACAAGCCTTATCTCTACCCCGCAGGAATAGAGAGGCTATTTCGGAAGAGACCCCCGGCTCATGATGCCTGATTAACCGACAACCCAACGCTTTCAACGTTATTTTTACAAAAATAAGTAAAATAACGTTAAAACTAGTGCAATTTTACTTTTGCCCCTCGATGACCCACATATATATATATATATATATATATATATATATATATATATATACACATTATATGTGCGTATCGCAAACGACCATTGAAAGCGATTGAAGAAAACGATAAAAAAATCTTGTCTTAAGACTTTCTTTAACCAAAATTTATATATAAACAATATCATACCACACTTAAATCATTGCATTCCCATTCAAACCAAGGCATATAACAACACAAAAGAGGTTATAGGTTTCTTCAATCACAAGCAACAAACTCTGCTAAATAATCGCAGATTGCTACACGCGATTGTAAAAAAAAAAAAATATTCAATAATATCACGAGAAACACCTTCAGCACTCAAATAAACAAGAATACACGATACAAGGAAAATATAGAAAAGTATTATAACATGAAGATAGTCGGTACAATTTACTAAATTACCTTCCGGAATGCGAAACATGTGTTGTTACAAATTGTCCATCCTTGTAACTATGAATGTACTGTTGTGGCAAAGCATGCTCTACCTGCAACCAATAAAAACAGTTAGTAAAACGACTAATGGCTAATGAACATTTATTAAAGCAAAGTAATTACAAGTTAACAAAATGATTAATCATAAGAATTCTAATTGATTAACATACCAAATCATTATCAGGACCAGAAGCGGGCACCAAAACATTAATTTCACTAGACTTTGCAGTTGTTATAGAAACTTCTAGAGAATCTTTGCTCAAGTATAACTGACAACCTGCTGAGTTGTCAACAGAAATAGTTGGAGCGGTACCCTGTAATTGTGCAGATGGAAAACAATAAAATCGCAAAATTAACAGTAAATTAGTAACAATAGTGACCTAATTGTATAAATCACTCAAAAATTTCGAAGAATAATAAAAAAATGGATACCTGACATTGCACCTCAACGCTGTTGCAATTAACAATTTCGCAAGCAGCAACAACATCCTATTAATTGAATGTAAAATTCAGTGTTTATATTTTTACGCTTGAAATTTAGGGTGTTTATACATTATATATTGATATTCTATTGAAATGATCCAAACCGCATAACTGAAGCAAGTTGGTCGGTTTGAGATGTATACGGTTTGATTCATGGTTTGGTTTTGGAAAGTTTGTGGTCCGTATCTTGGAACCGATCGTTTCGACTTTTTTTTTTCAAATTTTGTAGTTCCTTTTTAGAATATGCAATATTATATGTACTATGTTAAGATTCATTGGGGAATCACAAAGAAAGAGGAAACTGGGGAACACATGTGGGCCGTTGATCTTTAATACAATCCAGTACAAAAAGATCCAGTAAAAAAAATCCAGTACAAATACTGAAATTTTCTGTACTGGATTATTTTGTGCTAAAGATCAATGACTCATAAGTGTTCCTCAGATCCCTGAGATCAATGACTCATAAGCAGTTGCATATTCTTTGAAGATTAAGACATTAAGAAGCAGTATGAGATAGTGCATTTGAGGTGATTAATCAAAGTAAACCACATTATAAATCATCAGGTTCCAAAAGAAATGTGATTAAATTAGATAGGGAAGCTATCAAAAAACATCAGGTTTGCCGTTATAATTTTTTAAACCTCAGTTTGCAGTTTACGTTTAGTTATTGTATTAGTTTAGAATCTTTAACGGGAAATGCAGATTAAATCACAAATCCATTTTTGGCCGCCTGTTAGGATATCTGGCTTTCACCCAGGAGACCCGGCTTCGATTCCCGGCAATGGAACTTTTTTGTTAATGATATAACCTCTATTTCTGTAATTTTTGTTAATCCGGTTTGTAAGTTCATATTTTATCCTGATGTATATATGTAGGAGGAATTTTTTAAAATAAGGAACGAGATTGCACAGAATTTTTTAAATCACATGAATAAGTGTATTTCATGGTGCTGTTAACTACATCAAGTTTCCAAGAATGTTATATTTATTGTTTTAACGAGCAACGGTACCTGTCGCGCGTTGTAGCGATACCGAAATATGAAATAACTCCACTAGAATTTATATTGTTGGATCAAAATGTATTATATTTGTATCGAAACATAGAATAACTGAAATGTTCATAAAATAGACAGAAAAACGTATTAAATTTGACCCGACTTGTTTTGAGAAAAAATTACGTCGAAGTGCAGATAAACCAGAATTTATATTGGCACACACATAATAAAAAAGCACGTAAAAAAATAGATTAGATTTTAATAAACTAACTAACGAAATGGGTAAATTCAAAACTAATTTAAAAACTCTAAACGTAAATCCATTAAAAAACGACATAAAATAAAAACGAAAATGTATTATATTTGACACATGTCGCTTCCAGAGAAAGAAAAGTAGATAACTCGAATTTATACCGATACGTACATAATAACCACGCAATATATTAACTTATTTAAGTTAAGACATGAAAGGGGCGAGATCGAAATTTTAGTTACTCGAATGGGTAAAAATTAAATTTTACAAACTTTTTGAGAACTCAAGGGATTATAGCATCAACCTAGAATTTGATGATCAATTTTTTTTAAGTTAAAGAATACTGAAAGGGGTGAGTTTCAAAGTTAAAAAAACTCAAATGGTCAAAATGGTATTTTACAAAGCTTTTAGTAACCCAATGAGATGAAAGTGGTAAAAATGATATTTTTCAAAGTTTCTAAAAATTTAGAGCTTAAACTCTAAAAGACATAAAATTGATGGGTAGAATTCAAAAGTCCACCAACGTTACATAATAAGGTATATATACAATGTATTCTAAACCTTTGAAAGTATTATTATCTATAGTCATGGGTCATTTGTAGAGAACACACTGGGTGCCTAGTATTTTTCACTTGATGGTGTGTCGAAACCAAACTTCCTCCAAAAATTAAGGTTTGTTTTTCTTTCACTCTTTAATTTGGTAAACAATTGTTAAAGAACATGCTTGAAGATAATGCGACGACTTTTGAATTATTTTTTATTTTTTTAAGTTGGAAAATTTTGGATGATTTTTATTTTTTTAGTTGGAATATTCTGGATTTTTTTTTCATTTATTAGTTAAAGCTGTTTTATTTTTCATGATATAAAATTATTTTAATTTTTGGTTGGATAATGTTGTGAAAACTTACAATTTTTCTTTATTTTGCATAAGGGTATATTTGTCATTTTTAATGAACTATATTCCATTCTTTATTTTTTTTTTCAATCTACCAAACAATACAAAGTAATTAGCCATTCCATTTTTTATATGGTAACTAAACAGGACAAAGGAATGGTAATGAACCATTACCATTCCATTATCCACTCTATTCCTTTGTTTATTCAATTACATCGTGCATTCTATTACCTCATACCAAACAGACACTATGTGTATTTTATTTCTTGACATTTTGTAATTAGTTAATTATCTCACATCATTTAGTACGGTTTCAATTAGTCAATTTGTGTAACAAATTTACGATTTGGTCTGGTTTATACATTGTGTTCGTAAACCAAACCATTTGTTACGAACTTACGGTTTGTTAGGCCGGCCCAATGGGCCACTTTGTATAGGAAAGGGCCTTGGGCCTCTAATTCAAAAGAGAAACCATATATTGGGCTTTAATTACTTTGAATTGGGCTTTTTCTAAGCTTATGAAGAGAAAACCAAGAGGCCCCCTGGGAAAAATCGATAAAGCGAATAAAAGTTTGCTGATCGTGAATCTAACTGAATCAGTGAATGATGAATCAGAAGATTAGGGCTTTTGGGAGTTCGTAACATCGTTTTTGGTAGATGGAATCGAGTTGTCAATATAGGTGCGTATCTGTGAAAATCGATCATAATTCATAAATTCTGTTAATCAATTGTCACTGACCACTGATCACGACGATTGAATCTGCAACGATTTTATATTGATGGTTTATAATGTCAAGTTTTAGTCTCTTAATTACCCTTCTTTCGATTTTAATCAAATAATTGAATGCATTGAGCTATTGATTTTTCTTTTTATTTTTTAGTATGACTCATCACTAGTAAAGAATTTTATGATGTCAAAAATCAATTGTGTATATAATACATACGTTGAAAAATAATCATTATCTATTAGTATATACATTTTCGTAATTCATAGTAGGCAGTAGCATATTCATTCTTAACCAACAAATTGTTATCTTTTAGTAACTACCATTATGTTATTGTTGATTTCCGTAGATTAACAACACTTGTTCTCAGATTGTGTAAAACATATCAAATTGTCTTCCTCGATTAATTGCTTATTAATAGTGAAGCTAAACTGATCAAAATGATCGTACATGTACCTCATAACACCATCTCTTAGTAATTTTATTAGTTGGTTCGTTTTGAGTTGTGACTTTGCAGATTTTTTTTATGTGTTTTTGTTGTACAGGTTCTAAGATATTTGATGAATTGATAGGTATTCTACAGTTTTGCTGCCAATTTCATGTTGAAAATAAGTGGTTTATATCTTAAATTCTTGATATATATTTCGTATATATAGACTCCTGTGTGTATATAGAAACTATAAAACCATAATATTTTAATTTGGAATAATGACATATATCTGAACACGAATTTTCTTATTGATGTGTGTAAAAGTGGCTTGTTTGGCTTTGTTCTTGCTGCATCATTTTTCTTATGATAATTCAATATCAATGTTCCTGAAATTGGGTTTGTTAAACTTAATTTACATGTTATCACATTTTGCACCTGGTTGATTCTAATTCATATTATGTACATTACTACATTTGGTTATATTTAACACGAGTTCTTCCTTACATCTATGGTTCATAATTCATTGATGATAAAAAAGTAACAAAATAAATAAAAATAAACTAAGAGTAGAAGAAAAGGAAATTTGGAAGGGCCTTAAAATTTTAAATCAACTTGGGCTACTAAAATGGTTGAGCGGGCCCTGGGTTTGAGGATAAAAAAAATCCAATCGCAACGTCAAACCAATGAACAAAGAGCTTTATGATTCTAAAACAAACAATAAACATCTGGTGTCGAGTAGTCGACCTTGCTTACAGGCCGTGAAGGTGAGTGATCGACGTGAGAAAAAACACCGTTCGAAAAAAAAAGAGTCAAAAAACATTTATGAAAACGATTAAAAACAAAAGCCATCTTAAAAGCATAAATTTCAAATTCACATGGGTTATCTAAAAAAAATAACATTCATAACAGCATCGATTTTCTCCTCAGATCGATTTCATCATAACCATTTTTAGACCAACCATTGTTCATATAAAATTGCAATATGTTGGTGATATATAGGAACACAAACTCACACCTCAGAATAAAAAACAAAGATAAGATAACATTTTTATTACGAATTGCTTGAATAAACATAAACATGATCAACTCTTAAATAGGAAAAACAACGTACTGAAAGTAAACAACGTACTTAACAACTAATTAGCCAATGGCTTTATTCAAAATACAAAGAAATAACTTGATCAAATATCGCAATACGAAAGCATCTCCTTATCATTTTCAAATATCTCCATACATTCTTTCTCCAAACACATCGTCACTTCAATACCATCACCATCAACGGTATCCATCAACACAATACGATTACTACCTTTAATTGCACGAGTAGTACCCATGGGCTTTCCCCACCCGAAATCCAGTTTGTTAAAAGGGAACCCGCATAGGCTTGTACACACATACATATTCACAGCATCATTTTCTAGTATTTTATTAATGGATTCGGGTTGAAACGCTCTTGCCCTTTCATTCAACTCTTGCAGATTTTGGTTTTCTTCATGAAGAAGCAGTTTCTTGTCCCGTATTTTTTCAGTCAACATACTTACCGAAATTTCATTATCATTCTTCGTTTCTACCGTTATCGAACCCAAAAGGTTTCCAACTGTGGATTGAGGCAACTTAGGTATAAGTTTGTCACGTATGTTCGCCAGCAAGTACATAAAAGATGGCTTAAAGCAACCGAATTTTGATGTCTCTGATGCAACCACGGTTTTGTAAAGTAGAGAGATCAATACTTCAACCCGTGTAGGGTTGTTTACAGTTGTGACCTTGTTCTTAAGCTCACTTAGTTTTGAGTTAGGAAACATGAATTTTTTAACGTCGTGTGAGAGTTTCCTCTCCGTTAGGACTCCGTCTTTCCGCTGACTAAGCGGGGATTGAAAGAAATGAGGGTGGAGGGGGAGTACGTCTTCGTGATCAATCGAGCCATAACGAGCCACCGAAGCCCAATGGCTAAGAAACGAGCATAAAGTAGACGCGTCTCCGATCGCATGTGCAAGAGAAACTGCCAACGCGACTCCACCACACGCAAAGTGAGTGAGTTGAACCGCAACTAGATTTGCACTAGTTGTAGTATAATACCACTGTTGGAATATTAGCACGTGTGCATGGTCACATACAATCTATCCGTTGGTTTATTTAAGTAGTTATTTGTTTTGTTT
>WOUH02052473.1:0-11208 GCA_009936405.2 Stevia rebaudiana
CTTGACTGACCCGATTAGTTGGCAGACCGCCCCCTGGACCGGCCGGAGGCCGAGGGCCGGGGAGCGGGGTGTCACAGGTGTACCGGGTCAAATTTCAGTGAGGTCGTTTGTACACTACTTTTGACAAAAGAAACCATCCAACGACCAACTTATTGGCGTAAAATAGTTTTCATTTGTGTCTTAGTCGTTGTGTCACCGAAGCTTTGTTTACCATAGGAGAGTGGTCGCTCACAACTCAAGGCCACAGTTTAGGGAAGAAAGAGGGTGTTGTTTATATACGTTTTTAGGTTAGTTATGAAATTTTAAAGAATCTTAGTCTAATAAATGATTTCAAATAATGTTAGGTGTCAACATCAAAATTTATTTTATTTCATCTTAAATTATAAAAAAGTTATAATTTCAAAATAATTTATATTTGTTATTATCTAATTTAGTATTTATCTTTTTAAGGAGTAAACTATAGTTTTTGTGTTTGATTTTTACAAGGTTTAACAGTTTTAATCCATCTTTAGCAGTTTCGTTCCTAGTGTTTCAAGTCTTTTATTTGTGTACTTTCCCACTAAATTTTAAAACTTTATATTTAAAAAGTTTATTATGAATAGGTTTAACACTCCAATTCATAATATGTAGTTATTAAAATGTAAAACATTAATTTGTTTTAAATATTTGCAGCATACTAATTTAATATATATAGAGTAAACTTTCTTTTTGCTGGCTTCCTCGCATTAAACTATATTCATCCATTAATTTTAAATTCGTAATTGTGCTCTCTTGCTTATGACCTCTGTTGACTAACAGTGACTAACACCAGTTATTATTTGAACCAAAATAAAACGTTAAGAACCGAAAGAAAAGTGTAAACGTAAATAACGGACAATTTGATACTTCATTTCTAAAGCAGCGGTCGCATGTCATCGACTCATCGGCACCCATCATTGGAGAACCGTCGTCGCTGCGTACATTATCGCCTCCCTCCGGCCTCCGTCCACCGTCTGTAGCAGTTCAAGGCGGCGCAACACAGCCACTTCACCCCTTTCATGGCGTACGTTCGTTTTCCCTCTTTCTCCCCTAATTCAAATTTAGGGTTTTTTTTTTTTTTCTTAAATTCAGTTCGATTTGATTTTGAGTTTGACAGATTCTATCACGCACAGTTAATCTATGCATTTGCAATCGCCAGATGCAAACATGATCTGACCTTGTTCTATCTTTGAAAAGATACACAGTCGTTTTACAGCAAACTAGTAAAGTAACTCTGATAGTTAATCAGTTCTAGTCGATATTGCAATTCTTTGTTAAAAATGCAGTAAATTGTTTTGTTGCATAACTTATCCTAACTGTTGCATGCAATCAAATTGCAGCTTCTGGATCCAAAAAAGAAGACAAGATCATACATAGTGCCTTAACAAACAGAACCACATAAGAATCCTAAATTTCTGGTTGAATCACCATATATTTGAATCCTTATTATTATTATAAAGGTGGAATTTGAAGAAAATGGATGGTAAAAAGAGAATGAACGTAGAAGGTGATAAATTAAGCAACTTACCAGATGATCTTATCCATAAAATCCTCACTTTTACAGACATTAAACATGCAGTTCAAACAAGTGGTTTGTCATCAAGATGGCGATATATTTGGACTACAATGCCCTTTCTCAATTTCTCAACTGCTGAATTTCCTAAGTTGCCAGCATTCTCCAAATTTGTTAATCATGTTTTGTCTAACCGAAATAACGAAATAGAAGTGTTTTCTGTCAGACTCGCTTTTCGTGGAAAGGTTAGCCAAGTGTTTGTCAAAAAAATTCTGAAGTATGCATTCTCCCACAATGTCCAACAACTGTATATTACTTGTTTGTCCGGAGAAGATATTGAGTTCCCGCTTTTTGTTTTTAATTCTCATTCTCTCAAACATCTCACTTTGACCGGGAATACTTACAGACGTAACATTATGACCTCATCTGTTTGGGATCTGCCAGCTTTAGTAACATTAAGTCTCAAATATGTTGTATTGTATGTTGACAATACTGACGAGCGTGTTGGTCTTTTCTCCAACTGTGCAAACTTGAAGAATCTCACCTTAAATAATTGTCAACTAAAGCGCGTAAATGGTTTCAGTATTTGTCTTCCTGAACTTTCTAGTCTGACGCTTGAAGATGGTTATAAGGATGTCAACATCGTTACACCTCAACTAAAGAATCTCATTATAAATGATTGGGATGGAAAACTTTTGATTTCTGCACCAAACATTTCGATCTTGCGTTATAAAACTTATTATTGTCCTTTGGAGTTTTCTGCTGACTTTCTCAATTTGGAGAAGGTGGATATATGCGTTCGCAATCCCTCTAAAGAAAAGGAAGATGCTCATAAATTTGTTTCTCTACTTCAACTTGTTCACAGTGTTAAAAGTCTTACATTTAACTCAGAAATTATCAAGGTATGTCAGTAATGGTTCGTAATTTTATCATTGGCATATAACAAAGTTCAATATATATATATATTGGAAATACTCTTGTGCTTGTGAAAAACTATATATATTTGCCTGAATATCATCATCATCGTACTCTGTATATTTCACCTAAAGGTAGAATCTCTGGAGGAGTGGAGGGTAAGATGTAGACAGCGTTGCCTCTACCCCGTAGGAATAGAAACGCTGCTTCCAATGAGAGTGATGAGACCCTTGACTCATGATGCCTGATTAACCGTCTATCGTAACTTTTAAAATTCTTTTCTCAAAAAATAAGTAAAGTAACGTTAAAATTAGTGCAATTCTACTTTTGCCCCTCAAGGGTCCACACATATGTACATTATATGCACGCACCACAAACGGGCCGTGATTATTTTTTTTTAATAGTTTTTCAGGAAAATGAACTTTTATAAGTTTACTTATGATTATGAGATTAAATTGTTTTTTTTTTGGTATATTATTCAGTCTCTTTCTTCATCTGTGGAACTAATCGCACATCTTCCTTCTCCATTTACCAACTTAAAGACTTTAAAGATTTATCCACTAAAAGTTTACCTTGAGACCACACAACGAGAGAGAACTATGGCTACTGAAGTAAAAAACTATTTGCTAGATAGTTCTCCAGGTGCCACCTTCACAATGGTTTCACGTGAGGTATGTACACCATGAATGTATACTTTTATCTTTTTTCTTTCGACTTCTTGCTCTAATTACAAACTTACCTAGTAAAACCCCACTCCTTGCTCTGATTACAAACAAACATACCCAGTAAAATCCTACTACTTGCTCTGATTACAAACAAACATACCTAGTAAAATTCCACTACTTGCTCTGATTACAAATAAACATACCCAGTAAAATCACACTACTTGCTCTGATTACCCAAAGTTCTTATTCAAGTAGGAGCTTATTATATGATTTTTGGAACCATGCAGGAGATTAGAACTGAGATGAATGTTAATTTAGCAGAAAACCTTATGAAAGAATTAAAGGTGGTATTAAATCTGTTGAAACTAAATAATATAGCAAACTTGACTTACTTGGAGAAAGAAAACGCACTAGCGGAGAGATTGCCAACAACGTATAAGCAAGTATTAGTTGAGAACCATAATGCGCAACCAGACGCAAAAATGAAAGGGTATTTTGGGGAAAGAGTGGCAAATATCAAATGCTATTGGAAAGATCTAAACAAGGATTTGGAAGTAAGGCAGAGAAATACTCTTCACACAGTTTCAAGGTTGCACAAGATTGAACAAGTACTGACAAGGCTGCCTACATCACATCTCGATAAGTTGCAAGCGCGGTTTTCTTGTTTGTGTGTTGAGGCTGGCATTGTCTTGGATAATATAATGGATCGTATGAAGACGCAATGTGATAAAAAGCCAAGACGTTAAAAAATTTACATATATGAACTTGTTAAATCATCACGCCTGACAAATTGTAAGTTCTTGATTTCTCATGCACTTACATCTGAACTTGATAATTCTCTTTTTAATCTTTATAAAAATCTTCCAGGTTTTCCAAAATTAACATTTACATTCTTATTATTGCTTACCATAAACTCTTACTACTATCATCAATCATTGTATTTTATTTTATGTATTATAGGAGTTATGGAAAATGATATTATTATTATTATTATCATTATCATCATTAATACAGTTTTATTAGGGTTATTATTGATGCTTGTTGACTTATGCAGAATGAAATTTTGTATCACTGACTTAATTAAAAACCTCACATACATACTTATTAAAAACTACTTTTTCTGCATTTAACATAAATTTAAAAAAAAATGAAATTTAACTAAAACATGTATGTGAAGTTATAGTTTAATATATTAACGTAGTTTTTATTAAAGGTTTCAAGCAGGCTTAAATTTTCCTGTGACATGTTACACACACATACATTCTTATACCTTTATAATAGAAGAGATGGTTTTACAAATAAATAAAACTTGTTATATTGATTATTATAACAGGTTTTGTGTTCTGTTTTGTTTTCAGGTTCTTAATTGTCCTAGAGCTATCACCCTTTTTGCAGCAAGTTGGGATGGTGAAGTTTTTATATTTCTTGTTCTTATGTTAAGAGTATTATGTTTTTATTTGTTGCTAATCTATGTAGTTTAGATACTTAAATGATTTTGGTGGCTAATATCGCTTGTTATGATACTTACGTCACATGATGCTAGGCATTAATAGTTGTTTTTTTTTTTTTTTTTTTTTTTTTTTTTTTGTAACTTTGCATTTCCAACTTTAAGTTTATGCTTTTTTTTACCCCAGGACTATGTGTTGCGTTAGAGTGACTGTGACCGAGAAACGCCCAAGTGAGTGTGAGTGGGATGAATAAAAAGTAAGAGCTTGATGTGGAATAATTTGATTGGTGAAAAGTAGAAAAACAAACAAAAAAATTGTGAGATAGCGTGATTGGAACAATGGCTTGCATTATCACGCCTGATTTTTCTAAGGGGGTGTTTACGCGTTAACCAGTTGAGCTCAGCGTGCCACAAGTAGTCTAGTATTATAGTTCATGGGATAATTTTATAGTGCCGTTTAAATAATAATAATAATGTGATGATGAGTTAACTGCAATTTGAGTCCCTATGTTTGACTGATCCGACACGTTGAGACCCCTCTCTTTCGATATGCACTTTGCCTCCCCATGGTTTTTTTTTTATATTTTTGTTATTTTGAATTTTTTTTTAATTTTGCAATATTTATAATCCACGTTAGGTATTTTTAACTCCCGCAATCATATAATAAAAAGAAAAAATGCCTTGGCGGATTGGTTAGATGCTATTTAGGTAAAATGAATAGGATTAACATTAAATTATATTTAAATGACGTGATTGGAACGAAAAAAATATATGAGCGACCTAATTAAAACGATGCTGAAACTTGATTACTATTTTACCAAGTTATCCTTATTTTTTTAAAAAGGAAGCCATCAATTAACTAGAAAGATCATATAAGATGATAAATATTGGATGAGAAACTCGACAAACGAAAACAAAACTGTCAACTCCTTAACGGGAAACTCATCATAGAAAAAAAAAAATCCAGGTACGGTTTGCATGAGTTTTTACACACACCTAATGGAAGTTGTATTTACACCGGACCACACATGACACTTTCACATGAATAAAAAGCGACCATATAAGGCAAGATGGAGTTATCTCGACATCACCGTCTCTTTTCCTTGAAAATTTCGCATTCTAGTGTTATCATACTCAAATTCTTGTTTTCTTGACATAATTTGTATTTATTGGCACGCAAGAATCAAACATAATTATAAAAAATATAATCAAAATATTCATCTCCATTCGTCAGAAACTTATAGTCATAAATGCCGATCAAGAAACCCATCATATCAATGGCGGATCTAGACATCCGCGTCAGGGGTATCCTATTTCCAAAAAAAATTTTTATCCGTACATTCAAGTTAAAAAAAAAACACATTTAATAAAAAAAACTAATAAATTAGGTTAAAAAAGTACCTAATAAATCTCTCATTTTCGCAATTTCATCGCTTGAAATCAAGCCATTACATCTTCTTCTTTTACTTAAAAACAGTTAAAAATTATATATACCACATATAATATGTATATAACAAGTTAAGATATACCCACATAAATGAATGAGATGTCTCATATGTGCCTATGTGAGTTTTACCTTGTCCCACGTTGGTGTAGTGAACACAAAATGATTGGTTTATAAGGATAAACCTCATAATGTGTTTCAAAGTCTTATGATGGGTTTTACCAAAGGTCCTACCCTTGTGCAGGGGGGTGCAAAAACGGGTTTCGGATCCAAATTTGTTTAAATCATCACGACCTGCGGACACGAATGCAACTCCGAAAACCTGGGTTCGCGAGAGGAGGTTTTTTGACGTCTTTTTTTAGTAGATTGGGACAAAAAAACACAGTTGGGGTCTCCAAATTTTCATTTCGCGGTCTCCGGCCATATATAACAAATTTTTTTACACTACACGCGCGAAAATTCCAGCCGTCTCCTTGGAGACCCCTCCCGTCTTCATAGATCCGCCCCTGCATCATATGGTCTCATATTAATAAAAGCTATGTGAGACAAGTTCCTCTCATTTTCTTCCTAATTCATTTTATTGATTTAGACCGTTACACGTACACATCTTCGAGCATTGGTATTTCATTTATTTTAGCACAATTTTAGACACTAGCTAATTCATCACTAAGCTCTCAAATATTAAAACACAAATAAAGGTAAAGTATATATCGAAAATCAAGAATTTAAATTTTTTCAAGAAGGCGTTTGTGATGTTGTAGCAAATTCATAAAGTAGGCATTTAAACCTTGACTTCTTATCAAATTGGCACTTCGAATGATCCATTATATTATCCATGATAGTACCAACTACCAACCTCGGCACACAAACGAGAAAACCGCGCTTGCAACTTATCGCGATGTGACACAGGCAGATTTGCCAGCACTTCTTCAATGCCCCGCAACATTGAAATTACATAACCAACATCGTTATACCGTTTCTCCAACTGCTCAACATGTGTCATCTTTTCCCCAAAATGCCCTTTCATTTCCGTGTCTCTTTCACTGTTTTCTTTCAACTGGTCTAATACAACTTGCAAATCCCTCATAAGCTTCCGTGTTGATGTAACATTCCTATCAGTTCTGATCTCCTGTACAGTTTTCATGGATAATTAGCATAAAGATTAAAATTTACATTTTAATAATAAGGTCCTATATTAAATGATCTTGGTGGTATAAAATGATGGCTCGCATTAGAACAAATTACAAATTTAGTACATGAACAAGAACTTTGGGTAATCTAAGGAATAAGTAGAAAGAATAAAGATATAAATATACTTTATAGTGTACATAACTACATATATACCTCATGCGAAACCATTGTGAAGGCGGCACCAGGAGAACCATCTAGCAAATAGTTTTTAACTTCAGTAGATGTGATTACTTCTGGTTGGTCAACATAAACTGGATAAATCTTTAAGCTTTTCAAGTTGACAAATGGAGAAGGTTGATGTGAGATTAGTTTCACGGATGAAGAAAGAAGCTGAAAATAAACCAAAACATAATTCAACCTCATTATTATAAGTAAAGATATAGATACTTTCCAAAATAACGGTTTCATAACAAAAAAAAAAGTAGAGTATTTCCAATGTTTATATCAAAATTCATTGTTACATTAAGCACAAATACCGGCATACCTTGATAATTTCCATGTTAAGTGTAAGAAATTTGACACTATGGAGCTGTTGAAGCAGACAAACAACTTTATGAGCATTTGCATTTTCTCGAAAGGGATAGGAAATACATATATCCACCTTCTCCAAATTGAGAAGGTCGGTAGAAAGCTTCAAAGGACCATGAGTATCTTTATAACGCAATGAATAAAGGTTTGGTGCAGAAACCAGATGTATTCCTCGCCAATATTTTATAATGAGATTCTTGAGTTGAGGTGTAACCACATTGACACACCTAAAACCATCTTCAAGTGTTAGATTGACTAGTCCTGGATGCCGTATATTGAAATCATTCCATCTCATCATAGTGCAATGTTTTAAGGTGAGACTCTTCAAGTTTGCAATGTTGGAGAAAATACCGACACACTTGTTAGTATTGTCATCATACATACTAATGTCTTGGAGAGTCAGTGTTGTTAAAGTTGGCACCTCTAAAGTAGTTGGGATAATGATGGAATAGTTGTCCCCATTCCCGACCAGAGTGAGATGTTTGAGAGACTGAGACCTAAAAAGAGACCGAGGGATTTCCGTTGTCCATTCATGCAAATAAGTAATATTTAGTTGTTGGACATTGTGGGAGAATGCATACTCCAAAATTCTTTTGACATATTCGTCGCTAACGATTCTAGAAAAAGTAAGTTGGACAGAAGACACTTGCATTTGATTATTTCGGCCATGGAGAACATGTGTAATAAATTCCGTATAACAATCATCACTTGAGAAATTGAGAGAGTCTATTGAAGTCCATATGTACCGCCATCGTGATGACAAAACACTTGTTTCAACAGCTTGTTCAATGCCAATATAGGAGAGGATTTTATGGATAAGATTATCTGGCAAACTGCTTATTCTATCACCTTCTACTTTTATTATATTTTTCCCATCCTCATAATCCATTTTCCTTTCTTGTAAATTTGGCAAGATCTTTAGGATCTTTATGTCTTTATTTCTCTCTCAATTGCTCTTGTATTGTTTGCTAAACCACAAGGCTCATGTCGTCTCTTTAGGGTCCAAAACCTGCAATTTGATTGGATGAATTAGTTAAGACATAGGACAAACTAAACTTCCAAGATAAAAGTGGTTACCTAATTCAAATGATACCTACACAAATAGTTACATAATAGAAATATGACATAATACATTTAGAGGTAGTTTACTTTCAGCTTCTGAATCATACATCTCTAGTTTTTGTAAACCGGATGAATTTAAAATAATAAACATTATTAATCACATGTTTTTTCTAACAACATTTTATCAGATTACAAAAGACAACTGACTGCTAATGCAATCACAGTAGTAATAACTAATAAATGCAATATCAGGCTATAACTAATATTTTAAGTTGTAAAGAATGAGCGAAACATAATAATCCCAAAACATATGAATTTGAGAAACTTAATCAATTTGCCGTGACACAAAGCGTAAAAGTGCACCACTTATCTAAATAAACCGGTTTAAACGGGAAGCCACTAACAATCTCCTGAATCAACCATCAACTTTTTTAAAGAACTTACAGAAATCGACAGTTAACTGAAAGAAGCACAAAAAAACTACGGCCAAATGTTTTCATCACGGTATTAATATAGCAATTAAATAATTAACTCACAAAAACCTATGCATAATTAGACAATTGGACGAAACATACGAATGGTCGATGTATCGGCTCTTCAGTTAATTCGTCGGACGTTAGAGAGTAGAAAAGAAAGCAGTGCAATTTAGGTTTGAATAAATAAGCTACAAATGGGCCCATAGTAAACAGAAGCCGGTGGTCAACGATCCGGTATTTAAAAAAGGCCCACTTACCTTTATAATTTTTTTTAGCTAACACCTAGTTATATAATCTTTCCGAGCTAAGCAGACTCAGTGCATGTTGCCAACATCTATTACCAAGTGTGACTCATCACTGGAGGAAACCAATTGGAAAATCCTCTGACCTTCCCAGCCCTATTTTTGCCTTGAAAGAGTTTCGAACCCTGACCTCCAATTTGGAAAGCCAGGGTGATACCACCAGGGCAAAGACCCTTTGATACTTACCTTTTAAATAATGAACGACAAATGGGCCTATCAAGGTTTCGTTGTGGAGCTGGCCAGTGTGCCAATGAGTACGTTGAGCTTTTTAAGAAGGGTGGAGATGTAAGTATCATATCATTTGAGGGGAAGAATGAATCCTTGATTGTAAGGGGGAGATACTTTACCGGGACACATATTGTGTGGATAAGCAATTTGTCGAGTGAAAAAAAAAACTATTAGTTCTTAAATGAGCAACTCATTAGGAAAACTGGATAATATTCTGGTACGGTTTGCTTGACTTTTTGCACACTAACACACACCCGTAATAGAAATTATTTGTACACCCACATCACGTGACACTTTCACACGCATAAAAAAGGCCATATATGGTTAGAGTTCTCTCAACATCACTATCTCTTTTCCTTGAAAATTTCTTATTCTAGTGTTATCATACTCAAAATCTTGCTTTCTAGACGTGATTATTTGTTGACAAGCGGAATAAATAAATAAATACAATAATCAAAATATTCATCTACATTTGTTAGAAACTTTCAATCATATTTGTGGATCAAGAAACCCATCATAGGGTCTCATATAAAGGCAATGCCGAGTGGAGAACAATCACATTTGCATGGGTGATGATATATCGTGTGGCTACCATGAGGCTGATTGACAGGAGAAGAAGAAGGGGACGAGCGATGACGACAAAGGAACAGTGAAGGATCGATGGAGCATCGTTGCTACATGTTGATGTGGAGACAACGGGGGATAGCAGCTTCCACACTGAGGTTGTCGAGATGGAAATTCAACGCGAATGGAGGGGTTCAAGTTTTACCCATCTCTTGTATGAGAAAAGTTCCTCTTGTTTTCTTTCTGATTTTTGTTGATTTAGAAATTACAAACACAAACTTCAAGTATTGATATTTCACTTAAATTAGCACCTTTTTAGACACTAGCTAGTTCATTACTAAGCTCCTACATATTAAAACACAAAAATTGTAAATGAATTATTTTTTTAATTAACACGTGTAGTTCTTTATGCTTAAAGCCAGAAGCCCTAACATCACTTGGGAAGCCTTCAAGCCGGCCCTGTATATTTACACAAACAAATATTTTTGCACCTGATTTAAACTAGGCAATACCTTTATCAAATGGGCTAGTCCCTCGTTAGCAAATGATTAATTTTATGTAAACATCATGTGGAATGTGCCTTCCAAATTTAAAGTCCATATTGGATGGCTACAATTTATTCAAGGCAAATTGGACTTAAATAATCCCACCTTTTAGGTTTTGGCGAATAATAATCCCACCTGAAAATATCACTGTCAGCGGTCCCACCTTTTACTTTTTTTTGAAAAATGGATCGCCGTTAAAAAAAACCTAACGACGTTAAGTCGTTGCTTACGTGGCTGCCTGCGTGGCTGGTGACGTGTCTTAATTTTTTGTTGACCTTCTAAAAAGCCTGTTGACCCTATTTAATCCCAT
>WOUH02052514.1:0-11204 GCA_009936405.2 Stevia rebaudiana
ATTGCTAAACACAAACAAGTTTGCGGAATGGTATTGTTTGTATGCAAGAATAACAAGATGAACACAATTAAGATGAACAAAGATTTCAATTGATTACTAAGTGCACTCGGTTAGAAAGAACCTGGTACACGAAGATCAAAGAACACCAAAAATATTCGTAAAAAGTTAACCTAAACAATGGCTAGAAATCGAGTTTATATAATACTCGAATACAAATAGCCTTCGGCCTAAAACACTAACTAATACCCACTAACTACTCGAGAACCAAGTATATTCTCGAGAACGACCACAAAGAAACATCAAAACTTATTCATGACTCAACAAAGTCTAGGGATAGAATATTAGGTGGGGTGTGTATGGTATGTTGATATGCACTAATATACACACGTTTTATACGTCACTACTCACCCATTTCGTATTAATTATCACAGGGTTTATAAGGATTTGTTACTGATTATATTCATTTTGTGATTTTAGGCAAGATCGATCGGATGCACAAATGGGAAAACAAGTGAATCTAGGACTTCAATGGAGAAAATATGAAGATTTCCTGCCTGAAACTACCCTGTGCGTAAATTGTGGTTAGTGGATATATAAGTATGAAGGTTGAATATATATGTGTGTATATATATATTGTGCATTAACCATAGATTAACATTTACTTACGTTTTCACAGATACGATGGCTGATGAAAATGTTCCCGAGGTGGAGGATGTAAATATTACCGAGATGCAAAGAATGGTTAGGAAAGTAGTGGCACATACATCCGAAAATGCCCAACCGTTCCATATGCAGCAGATGCAAAACTCTATACAGCTGGGGGATTTGGTGATGGTCCATCAAAGAGGGTGGTGACGTATTGAGAGTTTGTGGCATGTAAGACAACGGAGTATAAGGGTGAGGTGGACCCACTGTTCAGTTAACGGTGGATCGCAGATATGGAAAGTGCTTCTGAAACCTCGCAATTTGACCCGGAAGATGATGTGTTATTTGGGGGGACTCAAATACAGGAAAGTGAGAATGATTGGTGTGAACTCCTACGAAAGGAGAACGGACGTGATGGTATCAAAAGCATAAGTTGGGCTGAATTCAAGAAGCTATTTTTTAAGCAGTTTTGTCTACAAGCCGCGAGTAACCGAATCGTCGAAGAATTTCTACAACTAAAACAGAAGGATGAGGACATGCATACTATCATTGCCATCTTTAAGGCGAATTTTTGCCCAGACTTGTTGCATACCGAGCGAATGTAGATAAATCAATATTATAGGGTGCTGAGTGCTAAATACAGGGAGTTTTCACACCATCTAAGTGTGAAACGCTGACGGAGTTGATTGACTGCGCCCGTGATCCATAATTAGAGTTGAAGCGACAACTGGATCGCGGTGAAAAATAGGTTCATGAAAAGGACTTGGGATCGTCGAAAAAGGAGAAGTTCTCAAACTCCCCAAACATAGTCTGAACAAAGATGGTAAACCTTGTGTGGCTGATATGCACTAAAACACACACTTTTTATATGTCACTAATTGATGTGCTGGATCGTGCAGTTAAAACTCAAGTAATAGTATTTATAAAAACGATCAAAACAAATCCACACACTAACGACAATTGTACCGATCGCGATGTAGTGGGAATGGAAAGACCGAGTATCGTCCAAGGACTCAAGGACAGAACCAAGGCACACTCTGTGATCAAACTTGACTAATTAATATATTAACTAAAAGTAACAAAAAACTGGGAGGTTTAACTTTGAAAATCAAATAAACTAAAATAACTAATTAACTAGCTGAGCTGACAAATTCAGACAAAGAAAATATTGCTACCCAGGTTAAGAATCATACCTTCATTGCACACGCACACGGAACTGGACTCAAGACTGGTGATATGGTTTCTGTGGATTAGCAAACTAGTGATGTAAGTAAGTAATGTGGAATTATGCTCTCGGCCTGAACCACTAGAACAAAGACACCTAGCAAGCAACCTATGTTAGCATCCAATATCTCTAAGGATCAGTTTCCTCTCGGCCTAACCTACCCGTATCTAAGGTTCTCGTACCAAACTTTCCTCTCGGACTAAGTCCAGCACTAAGGACTCCAAACTATGCGGTTCTATACTTTGATTACTATGGACACTTACTAATCAACTTACGTCATCCTCTCGGTCCATCCAAACTAACCAATACTGAAATAGACAACTAACCTTATCTCCTCTCGGTCTTAAATGTGCAAAACACAACTTAAACTAGTAAATCAAACATACCATCAAAGATATTCAACTCCTAGGCATATCCTATTATTAATTACCATTATATTACGATGCCATATAGTTAGACACAATCTGGATCTTACCAAAGACACAACCAATCAAATATAAATAATTCAACACCACGATTAACACGCAAATTCAACAATCATCAACAAACCTAAACAACTAATCAACAATTCAGCCTCTAAACATTATCCAAAACAAAAAGTAAACTAAACTAAGCAGATCAATGATTACAATTAAGATTAAAAATAATAGAAAGAAAGAACCAATTAATCTCTAGCATCCAAATAGCATCCAAACTTCAATCTTTTGATCCAATTGCTCTTCGGTGCTTCAAAACCTCTGAAATTTGTCTCCTTTGCGGTTGTTGACCAAACCCTTTGCAAAGAACCCGTCTAATTGTATTTGATTAAATTTTGTGTTTTAACTTTATAATCAAAAGATTAAAATAGCTTTTTCACAAACTTAAATGAAGATTAAATTTTATAATTTTCTTAAATCAAGAATTTAAAATGATAAATTTTGATATAAAGTTGGTTAAAAATTGGTAAGAAATGAATTAGTTATGGGTTATTTAAGTTTAATACTATTTAAATGAATAATAACTTAAGAAAAGTAAAAACTGAAAAAAGGGCGGTAAAGGGTATTAAGTCGCGACCAAGGAAAAGGGGTGGAGAGTTCTAACCACTGGGCTGCACGGTGGTTTGTTGGTTTTCTTTGGTTTTAAATTACTTTATCCTTCGTGTGTGTTCTTCCCAAATTCAAATCGTTTGAGCCCTAGATCTGTTTCGATTCAATTTGAATCTCTGTATGGTAAAGTGCTAAATTGATTTGGGGTTTTGAAGCAGTAGCATAAGACGGTTTGATCTAAAGGTTTACCTACGATTGAGACGAAGCAGGTGGTCGGATCGACATCCATCAGTCGCCGACGACGATGGCCATGGTCGGCTCCGATCTGGACTAGTCGTGGATGCTCCTCCCACTCAGATCAAGAGGCTGATTTTTTAGTGGGTCTGTACTCGAAATCGAAAATAGGTTGGAATGACATGGTATTTATACCCGATGGTGGGAGTTGGCTCAAGAACGAGTGAAGGTTTACCCGAAATAAAACTTGATTAATTAAGCATCTTCGGATCCGTGATTCACGGAATTGATTGTGGTTTAATGTTTGTGGGTCAAAAACGCGTATGGTACTAGATTTTGGGGTCAACGGGTGCGAGATTTTGTGGCTGTTGCGTTTTGATTTCTTGGTTATGAATCTGGATCAAGATGGGTGTAGGAGATGGAGTTCGTGGGCAAATGGGTTGATCCAGTCGGATCTGAGTCGCGTGGTTTTGGTGTTTGGCAGCCCAAGTCCCTCGAAGTCTTAATATTTATAATTTGGACACCATGTCTCAATTTAAATAAGTTTTAAGTTTGGTTTCTTATACTTTGGCCACAAAGCTTTATAAGTAAACTAATTTAACTTTTATTTTATATAAAAGTTTATGTTTTTATAAATTTTATATAATAAAATATATAAATACTTATTTTATTGTTAATTCTTGATTTTTTAGCTTTACCTATATATTTTTATAAACATTATAAAAGTACATAAGTTTTCATTTTGTATAAATCTTTGATTTATATATATATTGTTCCTACTAATTAAACCAATTATTAATACATATACATATATACTAGTAGGATACCCGCGCGATGCGGCGGCGAGCGACAGTTTACTATCTGTTAATTTATTAGTCATCTTGTGATATATTGTATTTCATATTTTAGTATCGGAAAATAATAATCCATATACAAATAAGCAAAAAAATTTGGTCATAAACATAGAAATATAAAGTATTTAAATACGTGTTTCAAGTAAATGTTTCAGCCACCATTCTTTATCAATAACATTACTTATAAATCTCGAGATCCTCTCATAATCTTCCAAATTCTTCATTTCGTCCCCAACAATTTCCTATTTTAAGCAAGAGAAAAACGAATAAGTAAATATGGTATAAAAGATACAATTGATAAAGCTAACCATATCATAAAGTTTTATTTTAAATTTGTGTTAACAATTAATAAGAATAATATTATATTATTTCCATCAAATATCAAAACCTTATACACAAAATGCATTAAATTACATTTGTTTTAATATTTATCAACTTTAGAAAAACCCAAGTTAAACATGTCATTTTTTAATATGGGTCGGATCATCAGCATGACCTGTTAACACGCTTTTTTACTTTATTTTGTTTAAAGAAAGAATATCTTGATTATGATTAACAGAATACATGTACATGTTCAAGTTAAACATGTCATTTTTTTAAAAGAAAATTATCTTGCAGCCCTTCAACACATTATTGAACAGTGAATCTTTTGAAAACAAAATATAATATCTTGTATAGAATCTAAACAAAAAAACTATGCAGCAGAAAAACAAAAAATAGGGAGCAGTCTTTGATATTAAAAGAAATTAAAATTTACATAGTATTCCATGATTCATAAGCAGGTGCCTTAACAATGTGACAAATGTTTTCCCTGAAAAAGGTAAAACAATAACATCAAAAAACGATTACAAATGTACAGTCCCAACAACAGGAAAGCAATTAACGGTTACACTATTTGCGATAAGACTTTTAAATTTCGTTGACATGGATAACACAAAATGAGCAAATAAAATTAACTGAATTTGATTAAATATTTGGTATAGCCTTCTACTAATCTTCTGCCTATTCACTAAATTAATATAAAGATTATGAACATAATGTGAACTCACCTGGAAGACTTCCGCTCCTATAGCTCTAATCTGAGGCACCGGTGAGGATGGCGTGGTCAAACATACCACCCAAATTCACAAAACCAATTTCATTCACTTCGGGTCAACTGTCAAAGGACATTGCAGATATATCTGTCATTGACTACAAAAATAAATTATGATAACAATAAATAAAAAATGCATATGTAACTGTTGCATTGTCAAAAAGCAGTGAGAACCCACTTGATTAAATTCCTCCAAGATTTGAATTAAAGTCCTAGGAAACTATAAATATGAGTAGAATTTAATCAATAATAGAAATTTTGATTTCGAATAAATAGTTCTTGACTTTGATAGTACTAATCAGACTAAAAATTGTATAACAAAGTGAAATCGAAATGAGAATCTTGATTTTTTATTGATCCTAAAGAGACATGTGATCTGAAAAAGTATAGTAACAAATTAAATGACATATCCCTAGCATCCACGTCCAAGCACAAAGCCAAATCCATAATATTTCAGAATTAAGAAGAACATCATAATATTTATGCAAATAAAATAGCTTAATAAAATGTTGTATGAACTACCAAAACACTTCTGTCAGAAAACAAACATGTTATTAGACAGTGTCATATATTTATAAGAAATTATTCCTTTTAATAGCAATCTAATTTTTTCAAATTAACCACTTTAGGAGGTTTTAAGTCTTACACTACACTCTCACAAATTTTGAACGCACCTCCGTTCTTTTTTATCCAACTTTGAGCCGTTCATTTTTAAGCCGTTCATTTTTAGTCCAAGTTGTTCCAATCCATTTGGCTGATACTTACAAAAATAAATAAAAACAATCCATAAATAAATAATATAATCATACTAACATTGGCCAACAAGCCTCGATCAAGGCTGCCACTTGACGATAGAGAAATGTATAATTATTATTACTTCAAAACTTTTGTGCTTTTAAAAAATGCTGCCACAACATGCAATAAAAAAATTAATAAAGAATGCATATACGTTTGAAAAGACAAAAAATATCTGGAATCAGTAAAACTTTTAGACTATAAAACAATTTGAATCGTTACCATATGAAATAAATTGCAAACTTTAAATCAATATCATAAACAAATCATGTTAAATGGAAATGTCAGTGTACCCCCGGTAGTTTAAATCTTTGTCCATATTTCACTATTTCTAATAATCAAATTTTCAGGCTCGCAATCGATGAAAAATGATTAGTGTAATTAGAATGCATTGAAATCATTGTCAAAGAAATCCCAAAACAACTTATAACCTGTTACTTATGAACAAAACCTCATTAACATGATCAGCTTTCATGTCCAATTCGTAGATTTATATTTAAAGCACAGCTTCAAGTTGTAATTCGTTTCCATTTTCAACTTACTGTTCATATGCACAAAAAAGTTAACCAAATCATCAGGTTAAAAAGTTTAACACCAAATCCGTAAGGAATCTAAAACCCAATCCATACGAATTCAAAGAAACAATTTACAGACGGTATTAAAAATTCAAAACTGACAGCTATCAAACAACAAGATTCGAACCAAACCTTTCTTAGAAATAAAAAAAATGGAAGAACCCTAGGTCCCTGCAAAAAAAAAACAAATATCCATACTCACATCTCAATAATCGAAGATCTTCTTAACCGGGACCCAACCATGGAAGACAAAATTGCAATTTAGAACATTACCCATGTTGTCTCCCAGGCCTCTTTGAAGACCTATTGGATCTGTAAACCCCCACAACAAGTTGTTTTAGGGTTTCGAAATAAACATATATACACACATCTACATACGTGATTTGGTTGAACAATTTAGCAACTAAATTTCAAGAAAACAAAATAAGAAACCGGAACTATAAAGATCTACCTTGAATCGACGATGCCATCAGAATATACAAATTTCTCGACCACTACTGTTGTTGTTGTTGTTGCTCGTCGGAATCCGTCTTTTACATGTGTTAGAAGCCCTACTATCCCGTCGAATCAACCAGAGACGAAGATGGTTTGCCACATCCGTCCATCGACTCTTTGAGTTTCCTCGGCGTCATCCAAAAAGGTGGCCGGAGACCGCCATCGTTGCTTAGCTGAGTTTATGGACGAAACAATTTCGGCGAGAGGCTCCTGGCCTAGAGTTCGTATTTTGAATGTCCAGAATGAGGAGAGATACAGATCCGGTTGCGTATGTTAATTTCAAGATTCAAAATTCAAATCGTAAAAAGAACCGGGTATTTCAAAATGGTTAGATGAGTTTAAGAGTGTGTGCATTAGCATTGTACATTATGCTTTGATCATTTGTACATATCTTAAAATTAAGATACCTCCACTTTCTCTCTCTTATATGTATTATATAGGAGTAAGATATATTAATTAATACATACACACACACACACATATATATATATAATGTAACATAACCCAAAAGTTTAACGTAAACGTTTTATTATTGAGCGACGACAATTACGTATCAGAATTTATAATCGGAAAAATCTTGGATGTTACAGATCAGCTTCAAGGGGCTAAGTGTTTCTCTAAGATCGATTTGTGGTCTGGATACCACTAGTTAAAGATTAAGGATTTAGATGTCTCAAAATCAACTTTTCGCACTCGATATGGCCATTATGAGTTTCTCATGATGCCTTTTGGGTTAACTAATGCCCCGACAGTTTTTATGGATCTGATGAACCGAGTTTTCCGTAAATTGTTATCGTCTTTATCGACGATATTCTTATTTATTTTAAAAGAAAAGAGGAGCATGAAGATTATCTTCGTATTGTACTCAAGACCTTATGCCGAAAAAAACTATATGCTAAATTATCAAAGTGTGAATCCTGGTTAAGTCAGGTAGCCTTCTTGGGTCATGTTTTTTCTGCTAATGGCATTATGATGGATCCAGCTAATAGAGGCAATCACTAAATGGCCTAGGCCTACCTCAGTGTAGGTTCTTGATCTGTACGAATCTCACTAAGATCAATATCGCGAGTACGTGCGGAATACGTAAACCGATAAGCGCGTATCAATCAATCACTCATGAGATAAGAGAGATATAAAGATGAAGAGAATAAAAGTACACATGACATAATCCAAAGAGTTTTCATTTCACTGATTCAAGATAATAGTTACAACTGATCAGAAATGAAAAACGTACATTTCAAAATAAAAGAAAAACTATATATAATAATCAGTTTCGTATAAGTTCGAAACTGATTAGTTTCGAATTTGATTAACTAGTTTTGAAACTGTTAATCAACTTCGAAACTGATCAGTTTCGAATTTGTTCAAAACTGCAAATTTGAAACTCATTAAGTTCGAAATTACTAATTTCGAAGTTGAACAATTTCGAAATTAGTAATTTCGAAACTGATACTTTACAATCAAAAATTACAATTTCAATTAAACTAAAACAATTACATAAACATCGAATCTAGTAACTAAACATGCAATCTTCAGTTTATCTCCGAGGAGTTGATAATCTTCATGTTCCAACAAACTCCCCCTTAGCAATTGCTCGAGGATAATCTTTTCATTATTTCCATCGCGAAGGTAGATGACTTCCAGCATGTATACCATTCTGAACACAGACAGTCAACACCCTTTGTAAATGTTTAGCTTCTAAGATATGATATTTATGAAATTGAATAGTCTTTTCATTCAGCACCTTTAAATATGACTCACTCAGATTTATTAAGTTAATTGGATCCAATAATCTGAGAATTTCTTTATTTGTATTATCAAGAAAAATAGCCTCAGATGTTTCACCATCCAAATACCACAGTTTCAAATTTTTCATGATATCCATATCAAACCGTTTAAGTGGAATATGCTTTAAACTTCTTATCGGTTTGAATTCATACCTTATCCTCGGTTTCCGAGTATTCCAATCTAAATCATCTGGAATTGGAATCTTTTTCAGCTTCTGAGGTTTCACTTGTTCAAATTTTCCCGACTTCACTTCTTTTTGGATGATATTCTTTATACACAAAGCAATATCGTCACCCGAATGATTAATCATTCTTTCCTTATCTAAAAATCTCAATTCACATAAAGGAAATTGACTAAACGATTTAATTGTTCTTTTCAAATACAGGACTCCGTCTAATCGTTTAATCACAAACACATTCAACTCTTTATCATAAGCCTAACTCAGAATCTTCCCGACACTTTCACGCATATTCTTATAAGATTTCTTCACAACTGGTACCTTGACTCTTTCTGAGCTTCACTTCCACGTATCATCACAATCTTTGATTATTTCTTCTAAGCTTTTTACTGGTACCTTACTTTCATCAAACATGCTCCTCAATCCTTTCTTGCAAACAACTTTTCTTGATTCTTTCTAGCTTCCTTTCGTTCGTTGTCCTGTTTAATCACATCATCCCAGTTGACTTCTTTAAAATCTGGACTGGAACCCATTCCCCCTCTTCCAGGTCTGAATTGTACTCCTCATTAACCGTACAATCAGAGTTATCAAATAAAGGCTCAAAGTCAAACTGAGTCTCTTTGAACTCGTCATCCACATCACTAACAAGTTCTTCATCTAACTCATCCAAACCAATCAACGCATCGATCATCATATCATCATATTCATTCTCAGAATCTGTCACAACCTTTTCAACCACCTCACTCTGCTGCTTCTCTTTTCCTTTACCAGTTTGTTTCTCAGACTCCCCCTGAGAAACAGCAGCAGGTGTAATATTAGATTCTTTAACAGTTTCAGTACTAGTCGGTGGCGGTTGCGGTTGCGAACCATACGCATCTTTATCTTTATCATTATCATCATCGTCACCCTCACGTCTCTGTTGACTTGTTTGCGCATCAACTCTACACGAACTCTCTCCCAGAGTTGATGGCAACAGTCCTAAATGTTTCAGAATAACAACCAACGAACCTTCATGAGCCTTCAACACTGAGCTGCTTTGTTTTGTAAATCTCTTGCATAATTTTGTTGGTCAGTTGCAATTTTAGTTAACGTTTCAAATCTAGCATTAGCAGCAATACTATTCTCATTCATTGTCTTGATCGTTTGCTCAAGTTGTTTGTGAATATGAACAATCTTTGACTTCAACACCTTCACCTCTTGTTCTTTTTCAGGTTTAAGCCGTTCTAACTCAGAAGTTAAACTGTCAACCTGTGCTTGCAACTAATTAACCTGATTTTGAAGCCCCTTGAAGTCGGTCCAAATGTGAAGTCAATATCATCAACACTACCAACATTACCAACATCTGGAATATCATTCAAACCAGCCTCAGAAATCAATGGAAAGTTAGCAAACTCTGATTGTGGAACAATTGATGTAGCAGCTTGAGCAGTTGACACCTATGGTTCAGTGATCAGAGATGTGGTGGAAGTGGTGAAGACAGCAGGTGCAATAACAGAAGTTGAAACTGGAATAGAAAGAGGGGGAATGTAATCAGGATCAAGATCATCATCTGTTAACCGTTGTCGTTTCTCAATAGTGACAAATATACCACCAGCTCGTGTGGTCACTAGCTCCACATTCTTACGTTTCCAGGGTTGAACCGTAGAATCTTCTAGATCAGATTAAGAGTCGGATGAATCAGAAGTTGACTCAACTGCTCCTTCGATTTGAGCCTGTGAAGAAGATCGTCGGTTTAACGGTTCTGGAGATGGAATCGGATCGGTAACTGGCTCAGAAACTGATGGAAACTCAACTGCAAGTGGAATTGGTTGAGATTGTACAGGTTGTTCAGGTTAAGGTGCGGGTTACGGTGCGGGTTGTGGTGCAGGTTGTGGTGCAGGTTGTGATGCTGGCTGAACTTGTGGTTCCTGTTGTTGTTGAGCACGCGGTTGTCGAGCACGACGAACCCGTGGTTGAGCTTGAGCTGGTGGTGGAGCAACCAAATTCACATTTTCATCTGGATGAAACCAGAGATCATTCGCAGGTGCCACAAAGTTCACATCAATCACATGCCCGAATAACGGTGTATCAACCGTATTCACACCTTTCTTAGGCCTACAATCTGCAAAAATCTGTTTATTCATAATCGGAAGTGGTCCCGCTTTAGGAATATTTGGAAACTTGCGATCTAGGATCATTGTCAAGAAACGAGGATATTGTAAAAATCTCTCGTTTGATCCAGCTGAAATCTGTTTAACCAGAAAATCAAATATTAACTGACTGATATTCAACGGTTTGTTTAATACCAGTGCAGTTAT
>WOUH02052525.1:0-11204 GCA_009936405.2 Stevia rebaudiana
TTATTTATTTGTTGTGCTAAAAATGTAATTTTATGTTTTTAGAGGGTTTTAATCTTTTAGTATAAATAGATGCATTCACCATTTAAAATGTGTGGATGAATGTCATCATCTTCCCCTTTGTAAGAAATTCCTCCATGGAAGGTACATCCATGGAGGTGAAGAATAATATGACATATGATGTTTATTAGATTTTGTTCATCTATCTTAAATCACTGGATTTCATATCCAACATAAACCTTGCTTGTCCTCAAGCAAATCTCGTTTTTATGATAAAAGGATACGACATAAGCATCCAAATAAAACCGGGAAGACGCCTTAAACCTTAGAGATAACAATTGCCGACCCTATCATGGTTGATAAGAGGTAAAGGCCCGAAGGGAACCAGGGTTCGCATCCATGAATTAAAATCAAGTAAAGTCTTGCACTACTCACAATGTTCACACACACTCGGCTAAATATATGATCATGCTTGGATTTGTACATGTTTTTTATAACACTTATTAGCTACAACTAAAACGTGTGAGACCATAGGCTTGAGATGAGATTGAACCTTCTCCGCTTTTGAGACTCAGAAGCACGAAATCAAGAGGGTTTATAAAACAGGTAGTGGGTCGGTTAGGCTAAAAGATAGATGAGGTAAAGGTTTTTTTGTGACTGCGATAAACGCGAAATACCCGGCTAAAGTTTGTTTGGAGGGATGAAAGGAGAAGAGCTAAAGAAAGACTTGGATAAATTTTTTTTTAAAATCCAATGACTCATTTTAGGTCAGATCGTCAAGACCGGAATTTGTCCCGAATCAGCACTAGCTCCCGCTTCACTGCGTGGTAAACGTTGCTATCCTTCCTTATGGATCTTTTGGCTTATAGCCTAATCTCACCCATTTGTATCAGCTGCGTATACTCGAATTGGGCATAAGTCTGGTTTTTGCTGCAGTATCCTTCGTGGGACCAGTTTCCACATTTAATGCACTTTTTGTAGCGTTTTGCTCTTCTCTTGGCAGCACTCTTTGATAGTCCGTAGTACGGGGTTCCTTGCTCTAATTTGTGTAACTCTTTTCACAGGTTGATTGTCCCGTGATAGACTTTTTCTCTTTACTCCAGAGGTTGCTCGGGTTTTGCAAAGTGGATGCATTTAAGGATATAGAAGTCAAAGGGGTGCATGTTCGTTTTCTTGCTTTGCAGAACACATTTTCCTTTATCCATGCTGAATTTTCTGAGATAACGTTTTTGAAGAGGGAGTACGTGTGCTTGTGGTTTTCTCCTTTTATTTTACTTAGCAGGTTTAAATGCAAGAATTGGGATGGTGAGATGGGATTTGAAAAGAAAAAGCTAGGCTCAAATTGGTTTTCTAAGTCATGATGATTTTTTTTTTTTAAATATATGGTTCTAATTAACCTCTATCATTTCTAAGTGTCAGAGAACTCTTGCAGACTCGGAACGTATACCCAAAACAAGGTCTAGCTCACACGAATGAGTTGGCTCACTCCAATTATCCGAAAAACACAAGTGATATGCTGTAGAGGAAAGCTGTAATAGGCTCAAATACTCACTAATGGAAACAGATGAATTAGGTAAAGTGCTGAGAGACTCCGCGAGACTAATATTTTCCTATCGGCTAGATCGGCTCGGTTCACGCCATATTTTAGTGTAGATGTGGTGACAATTTCAAAAAAATCGTGATTTTCTCTAAGACTAAAGCGAATTCGGTTTTTAATTAACAACAGATGATGGTTCCTCTTTGACACAAAAAATTTTAAATCTTAAGATGTTTTGCTAATTAAGGACAAGCTAAGACTCTAACGTAATCTCACCCCACACTTAAAAGTGCACATTGTCCCAAATGTTATAAAATGTGAAAACGAGGGTGAGGGCGAGAGAAACTTCCCTAAATGTGTTGCGTGCCGTGGCCTGTAGTATCAATCCATGTAACTTGAGAGCTCTGAAATGGATAGCTAGCATCAATCATCACAAAAATAAATATATACAAACAAACACACGATAATAGCAATACTAATTAAACGATAAATCTAATTGTCATTACATTGGCGCAAAAACAAGGGCGCCTTCAGTGAAATTAGAAATTGTTCATGACTGAATTAAAATTGTTCAAAACAACCAACATAATTGTTCAACAAACAAACAAACCATCAATCAAACATAACAAACAACCTACTACACCTAGCTATTTATCGAGTCCTCCCCTAATTTCTAGATGGTCCATCATCCGGGTGCCAATAATGGTCCATCCTTCCGTGCATATATGTAACGTTTTGGTCTATGTAGTTGATATCCTCCAGTATTCCCAAGACTGTATTGCCCCATTGGATTAAATCCTCGTGGGTAGATTGAGCCTGTTCATAGGCTCGGCGTGAATAGTCTGTGGACTGGTGAATGGCGTCATACAGATCGCGCATAGAGGGAAAGAAAAATTCCGCGCGGGATGAACTGGCACCAGATGGGCTTGGACGGCGATGCCTAGCGGGGACTACTGATGCGGAAGCTTGAGATCCATGAATACTTGGTTTGGATCCTTGGGATCCCAAACATGGTCGTGCTGATCTATGAAACGTAGCCCTTGACCTTGCAATATGGTGACGATGCCCATGCTCTCGCAAATGGCTTAATTTAAAACTCGTGGTGGGTCACCGAAGGTGCCGTCAACGGGGCGGCCTAGATACTCATAAATCTGAACAATCCATCCACCTCTAAACAAGGGGGTAGCCCGATATGCCCTGCCGTTTGCATGAAAGAGCTGAGCAAAAAGATAGCCAAGGTTAACAGGAGTTTGGGATACAATGCTATCAAGGCAAAGCAAATCCCTGAGGTTGACAACTCCCTCAGACTTCCCCCGTTGAGTGATAGTGTGACTAAGTAGGCGATGGATGTATCGGTAGAGGGGATCTCGAAGCTTTGTACTCTTTAATCGGCTAGGGTTGAAATCGTCATCTTCAGCAAGGCGGTTCCAGGCAGATACACATAATGCTCCAGTCGAGGGGTTGGACTGGTTCTCTTCATCAAGAAAGAACCATGACTCTCCCGCCCAATGGGCAGTGTCGTCATCATAAAGACCTAAGTACTCTCCAAATTCAGCTATGGTGCATTTGTACCACTTGCCGGCTACTCGAAAACGAATGCATTTCTTCCACAGGTCGTCCCTGGGCGGGGTGAAAGAAAAAGAAGCTAAAAACTCTAAGGTCAATCCCTCAACTGGTCTCCTAGTGTTATAAAAAAATTTCTTCCATGGGCTCAATAGTAGCTGGTTATATCGGCCTAATTGGCCAACCGCATTCAAAGTTGGGTAATGCACCTGAGTGTGAGATTCCTCAATTCTATTTAACAATCTAGTTAAACGATTGCGGGACAATTCACAGCTTTAAATTCACATACCAAAGATGATGGAATTCCCCACTTTCTAATGCAATACGACAAAGCTTCATGGACTATTATCAAATTGTAGATATGGATGTGCCATTTCTGAGACCTGTGTTGCAATTAAAAATTGATCCAAAGTGAAAACAAATAGCGAACAGTCAGTCGGGCATGGCCCGTGCTTAAGGAGGAACGACCTGTGTCTCAATGGGCGGTGGCTGTCACTCGCGTCTTGGCGCGTGGTTTTTTCGATTTTTCAATGATTTTTTCCCACGTGTCCAATTTCTACAAGAGTTTGGGGAATATACCCATATCAAAACAACCCCACACTTAGGTTTTTGCAAAAATCAGCCAAACGGGTCGTTTGGGTCTAAAATGTGAAAAACTAACCTATGTGTGTTTAGATTGTCAATTGTTTGTGAAGATTTGGTTGTGGTTGTTCGATTTAAAACACAATTCATAACCCGAATCAGTGGTAAACGGATTTTCCCCAATTCTCGTCTTAAAATTAGGTTAAGGATGCTTAAAAGTGGATAATCATGAAAATGGCATACCTTAAGCTTTTGATTGGCAGATTAGAGGATGAAATTGATGAGATCCGGTGGAATCAGCCCTAGAACCGAGAGTGGAGGTGAATAAATGAGGAGTTCTAGGGTAAAAATGAAGAAGGGGATCGAGTTTTATGTTTCTGTTCGGCCGATGGGCCACGGCCCGTGTGAGTGTGGGCATGGCACGTGCTGGGCTAGTGTGCGAAAAAAATTTTGATTTTTTTTTTTAACTTAACCATTGAGAAATGGAGCATGATTTAAAGAGAAACAATAATTGATCCATTAATTCAACACGTTTATCACATGATCCTATTTCACTATACTAATCCTCGATTAAGTCCCTAAGCTATTTGTCCTTACGTGCTGCAATCCGGGCTGCTTCTCTTGACCCTCTAGAAAAATCGCCACTGAATGAGTTGTGTGGGAAATGGCAGTGAGAGGTACGGTTGGAGAGCTCCTCGACTTGAGTTTTTAGACCCAATAGTTCCTCCGTCATTACCTCCACCTTGCATACCAACTCTTTTATGCGCAGATTGGAAGACACATCCATGTCCGTGAGGGTTTTTAGCAGCTCTTTAAGCTTATGAAAAGCTTTGTGTGGTAGGCTTGCGCTTTTCTATTCATGGCTTTTTCGTCGGGTTTTGACCATAGTAGACATTTTCATAGGAACTCATGGTGGTGAAGTTAAGTGTTACAACAGGAACAGATGATTATAGTGAATTAAGAGTGAATTGGCAAAATCAAATGATTCATGAAGTGGCTTTTATAGCATGTCTACTAAAGAGGCACGGCCCATGCTATATGAGGAACGACCCCGTGCTGCTAAATTATGATCGGATGACGTGAAGTGTTCATGCAGCTGGGCGTGCTAGATAGGGCATGACCCGTTCTTAGTGAAAAAGATTGATTTTTTGTTGATTTTCAATAAGATTTCCTAAACTAAGTATATACAATTACCAAATTTTTAATCCTTGGGTCGTTGGTAAGACCCTCAGTGGTGGATTCAGTGGAGGTATAAAACCTCCATTTCCTTGTCAACTGGTCCTTCAGAATATGACTTCAATCTATGACCGTTGACCTTGAATCGAATTCCTTCGTTATTTTCTAGTTCAACCGTTCCATAAGGGAATGTTTCTTTGACAGTGTATGGACCGGTCCATTGGGATTTCAGTTTTCTGGAAACAATCAAAGTCGGGAATTGTAGAGAAGGACTTGGCTGCCTGTTGGGAAATCTTTATGATTTTTTAATCGCTTATAGTAACCTCTTTTTACGTTATTTGTATATTAAAGAGTTCCCATAAGCTGGATCTCTTAGTTCTTCCAATTCATGGATTTCAAGAAAACGGGATTTCCCAGCTTTGATGAGATCAAAGTTCACTAATTTCAATGCCCAATAAGCCTTATGTTCCATTACTACGGGTAGTTGGCATGCTTTCCCTTATACAAATTTAATTGGTGTGGTACTGATGGGAGTGTTGTAAGCGGTACGAAAGGCCCAAAGTGCATCGTCTAATTTGTTTGACCAATCCTTTCGATTTTGCCCGATGGTCTTTTCTAGAATTCACTTAAATCCTTGATTAGTAACTTCTGCTTGTCCATTGTTTTGGGGATGATAAGGTCTCAAGAATCTGTGGGTTACTCCGTAACGTGACAATGCTCTGCTGAGCTGTGTGTTGCAGAAGTGGGTTCCTCGATAACTGATTAGTGCTTTTGGAGTTCCAAACTGAGAGAACAATTTTTTCAGACATCTAACAACTACCCTAGTGTCATTTGTAGGTAGAGCTTGAGCTTCTACCCATTTGGAGACGTAATCGACTGCTACAAGGATGTACTTGTTTCCATGCGAGTTTGGAAACGGCCCCATGAAATCCATGCCCCAAACATCAAATATTTCACAGATTTGAATGTGAAATATTTGATGGTTTTACGAGGCATTTCATCACGAGTGGAAATGTTGCTTGCCCGTTGGCAGGCATCACATGTACAAACGAAATGTTGTGCATCACGTAAAACGGAAGGCCACTAGAAACCGGAGTAAAAAACTTTCCTTGTAGTGAGGGCTACTCCGTGGTGTCATCGTTTTAGTCCCTCGTCACAATGCTGAAGGATTTTACGTGCTTCGTCACCATGTACACACTGGCGTATGACTTGATTGGATACTATCCTAAATAGGTGAGGTTCTTCCCAAAAATAATGCTTAACGTCAGGGAAAAATTTACGTTTCTGCTGGTGCGACATTCCTTTTAGCACTATCTTGTTTGAAAGGAAGTTTGTGAAATCAGCGAACCAAGGGTACTCGTCATTGACTGATTGGATGTGCATGAGGGTTTCATGGGGAAGTAGTCGTTTATGTTGAGTCCTTCAGGTTCTTGCGTTGTTGGACCTTCAAGTCACGACATGTGATCTGTTGCTACATTTTCTGCTCCCTTTTTGTCTTGAATTTCGATATCGAACTATTGAAGAAGTAAGTTCCATCTGATAAGTCATGATTTGGAATCTTGCTTTGTAAAAAGGTATTTGATTGTCGAGTAATCAGTGTAAACAAAGGTCTTTGAAAGAACGAGATAAGAACGAAATTTGTCAAACGCAAAGAACGCAACAAGGAGTTCTTTTTCGGTCGTGCTATAGTTTTCTTAGACATCGTTAAGGGTTTTACTTGCATAGTAAATCGGATGGAAATGTTTATGCTTCCTTTGTCACAAAACGGCCCCAACAGCAAAATCACTGGCATCACACATGATTTTAAATGGTAGTGTACAGTTCGGAGCTACCATAATAGGTGCATTTACGAGTTTTTGTTTTAGTGATTCGAATGAAGCAGTGCATTCATTTGAAAAGACGAAGGTTGCGTCCTTTTCCATGATTTGGGTCATTGGTCTTGCTATTTTCCAAAAATCCTTAATGAATCGACAGTAAAATCCCGCATGACCAAAAAAACTCCTAATTCCCTTGACATTTGTGGGAGGGGGAAGTCTGAAATGGTGTCGATTTTTGCTTTGTCAACTTCCAATCCGTCTTTTGAGATTTTGTGACCTTATACAATGCCTTCTCTTACCATGAAGTGACATTTTCCCAATTAAGAACTAGGTTGGTTTCCTTACATCTTGATAGCATTTTCTCTAGATTTGCAAGACACTGATCAAAGGAACTCCCAGAAACAGAAAAATCGTCCGTGAAAACTTCTATGGAGTCCTCAATCATGTCGTGGAAAATGGCTATCATGCAACACTGAAAGGTGGCTGGGGCGTTACAGAGTCCAAACGGCATCCGTCGGTAAGCGAAAGTACCATGGGGCAAGTAAAAGTGGTTTTCTCCTGATCCTCAGGAGCGATTGGGATTTGAAAGTAGCCAGAGAAACCATCAAGAAAACTATAAAACATTTTCTCGGATAACCGTTCAAGCATTTGGTCAATGAACGGAAGTGGAATTGGTCTTTACGGGTGGCATCGTTTAGTTTTTGATAGTCTATGCACACCCGCCATCCCGTGACGATTCTCATTGGAATCATTTCATTTTTTTCATTCGTGACTGTCATGCCTCCTTTCTTTGATACAACTTGAACTGGACTCACCCATGGGGAATCCGGAATAGGATAAATTAATCCCCCGTCTTGGAATTTGATGACTTCTTTCTTTACTACTTCTTGCATATTGGGATTCAATCTCCTTTGATGTTGCACCACTGGCTTGTAGTCTTCCTCCATCAGAATTTTGTGGGTACAATAGGAAGGATTGATTCCTTTAATGTCCATGATTTTCCAAGCAATCGCCGCCTTGTGACGTTTAAGCATATTGAGAAGCTTTTCTTTTTCATCCTGAGCTAGATCTGATGCAATGATTACAGGAAGACGCAATCCTGATTTAGGGAATGCGTATTCTAGGTGGGAAGGTAGCTCTTTTAGTTCCAACGCAGGTGGCTCTTCAATCGATGTTTTCATTTTTTATTCGGACTTGATTGGCTCTAAGGGTGGGGGTCCTTCATATCCTCCCGATAGTCCAGGGCGGAGTCTACTTCTCCTCCTCCGACGATTTGGGTTTCGAGGGCCTCCTCCCTTGAAGAGTCTTGTAACTGACGGCTCATGTCGGATTCGATAGAGTCGATGAAAAAGATTGTGTCATCTTGGCATTGAGGGTGTTGCATGGATCTTTCAGTATCGAATGTTAACTTTTCATCATCAACTAAGTGTTCGTTTACCTGAGTCACAGTCTATGATAGCTTTTGCAGTTCTTAATAAAGGTCTACCTAAAATGAGGGGAACGTTTTTTGTCTTCGTCCATGTCCAAAATTACAAAGTCTACAGAAAAAACAAACTTATCTACTTTGACTAACATGTTTTCGATGATGCATCGGGGGTACTTTATAGATCTATCAGCTAATTGGAGGCTCATGCGGGTTGGTTTCGGTTCGTCTAAACCTAGTCTAAAAAACACCGCGTAGGGCATCAAATTAATGTTGGCTCCGAGGTCGGCCAAAGGAATTGTGAAACTTCCAGGATCATTTTTCTTTACAGGTAATTTGTTTTGTAGAATGGCTTAACATTTCTCGGTTAACACCACGTGTGACAATTCTTCCAGCCTCTTCTTGTTGGTAAGAACCTCTTTCAAAAATTTTGCGTACTTAGGCATTTGAGAGAGGTTCTCGATGAAAGGTATGTTAATATGAAGTTATTTGAAAAACTCAAGGAATTTCTCATACTGGGCGTCCATCCTCTCCTTCTTTAGCCACCCTGGATATGGAATATGGGGCTCATAAGGTTTGACAAGAGGTTTTCGGTTTTGAGTGACTTCTTTTGTTTTCACTACCACTTCTTCTTCCTCCTCGTTGACTCGTGCTTGGGAGTCAACCATTTTCTTTCCACTTCTCAAGTTTATGGCACTAACATTGGCGTTAGAGTTTACAATGGTGTTACTTGGAATGCCACCTTGCTGGCGTGTGGACAGCTGTTGTGCGATTTGCCCGACTTGATTTTCTATGTTTTGAAGGGAAGCTTTTTGATTTCTCAAATATACTTCATGTTTGGTGAATCTTTCTTCGTTTGATTTGAATATCGTTTCCGTACTTGAAATGAATTGTTCAAGTACATTCTCGAGGCCGGTTAACCTGCTTGCTGCTGACTGCTACTGCTACTGGTATTGTGATACTGAGGCTTTGGTTGGAAAGGTGGGTTTTGGTTTATGGGCTTTTTGTCGACCCTGGTGGTCCTTGGTTGTTGTTCCCGTCTCTCCAACTAAAATTTGGGTGGTTTCTCCATCCTGGATTATAATTGTTGATGTAAGTGTTGTTTAGTCGTCCCACGTAGTCAACTTCTTCGACTAACATACTCTGCTGACAGTAACTTGTTTTCTGGCCTCCTCCACATTTTTCACAATGAGTCTTGGCTTTGGAAAGTTCTGCTTGTAGCTGATCGAACTTCTTTATGAGGGCCTCTAACTGAGCTGTGACTAGTGTGGTTGAATCAACTTGGTGCATCCCTTTGTGAGTGGATCCTGGCCTTGCTGATTACGTAAACATCACATAATGGATGTCAAAATAAAATAGAGTACATAACCGCTAGGTTTTTAATGTTACAAAGTACATATTGAAGACTAATCAAAAGTGGTCAAACAAGTACACCAAATATAATAATAATCTTCACTCGCATACTCTACCTTGCATATATATTGATCTTCCCTAACCTTAGTTACTTGAAAAAGGGTTAGTTTTGAAAGGTCAGCAAAAAGCTGGCGAGTCCATAAGTTTGACTCGATAAAACTGTATATCACATTATTATATTATGCCATGTATTACGAAACTACACAAGCGAAAGACTGCACCACTGAAGACCACAACCGAGCCTTTATGGAAACCATAAGAATGGAAATATACACACGCAAATGGCAATTGGCGGTGGAGGCGTGAGCATCCACTAACGTGTGGGCGTGCCAACCTGTAGTACTACCTATATTCCACCCGGCTCTTAGAGTTAACCGGCGAAATGTTCAGCGAACCGAATGTTCAGCGAATAGTTCGTGAACCGTTCGGCGAGAATTTCGTTTGTGTTCGTTCGTTTAATAAATGAACGAACATGAACAAGAAGTTTCGTTCGGTTAGTTAAATGAATGAACACGAACAAAGGCTTCGTTTGCTCATTTGTGTCTGTGAAAGTTCGGTAAGCTGTTCGTTTACGTTCGTTTGTTTATGTCATTCATTAAATGTGTTTATATCCTTAAATTTTTTATTTTTGGTTTATTATCTTAAATTTTTATATTTATAATTGTTATTTCAAGTTAATCAAACGTTTCATGCTTATGGTTTTATATAAAATGATTAACTTTATATTTATTTAATGTGATAAAATGTTTAACTTTAGATGAACAGAGGTCTCGTTTGTTGGTTTGCGTTCGTGAACACATATAATCTTTAATTAACGAACACGAATAAGAATTTTCGTTCGGTAAGCGTTCGTGAACAAGTTGAATGCTTAACGAACGAACATGAACAAGGCTCGTTCGTTCGGTTCGTTTACAGGCCTAATTACACATGACAAGACCCTCTAATTTATAACATTTTAATTAACTCACAAAATTTCAATTTAAAATGATGTAAAATATAATTTTCACCTCAAAGATTTGTAAAGCTTAACGATGTGAGTTCACTTTTAACATAAAATGTCTTACTAATAAAAAAACATAAAAAAACGTATTTTTTTTGTTTTTATATTATTTTTCGTAGAATAATAATGTTTATGTCTTATTTTTTAACCACTTCTTTTTACTTGCTTTATTCGTTCAAAATAAATTTTATTTTTTTCAATAATAATAGTTTGAGTTGTTCTTTTCAATTTTTTTTATTCGTTTGACAATAAAATTAAGTATTAAAAATTGTTTTAAGTTTTTTTTTTTACCGAAAATAAAACACATTTGTAAATTCACAACTAAGAAGAAAAATCTAATTTATGATACTTATAATACTAAGTGTAACAATTACAACCACACAATAAAACAAATAATACCTATGTATTCTGTACTTGGGTCAGGATCAAATAGGAAAGATCCTTATGGTAAAAAAGTTAGGAAGGATTTTAATTTTCTCATAACTGACTTAAACGAACTCCGATTGAACTCATTTCAGCGGCATTAAAACCATCTCGTCGAACCCTTTAATATTAGCTTTTAGGGTTTGGCTTTTGAGGTTTAGCTTTTAGGGTTTAACTTTTATTGTTTAACTTTTAGAGTTTAGCTTCTAGGGTTTAGCTTTTAGGATTTAAGCTTTTCTTTTAAGTGGTGGTGTGGTGGTGGTGGGTTAGGCT
>WOUH02052556.1:0-11201 GCA_009936405.2 Stevia rebaudiana
TAAATAATGTTATTTATTTTAAATAATGTGACTTTTTTTATAAAATGAAATTATAAAAAAATGATTAATCAATCATCCATACAGCCCCCATACAGCCCATGCATTTCCACCATTTTACTAACCCACTTTACTCTTTCTCTCTCCTGCGTGGCACTCAATACAGCTCCCCATACAGCCTGGTATACCGGATAGTCTGAGAACTTAAAAAAAAGCACTTTTGGACTTAAATAAGCAATCTCAAATTAATAAAAAAGAAACAAGAAAAACAAATCTGTGAGCTCATGGCGTTGATAAAAAAGACAATATTTGTGGTATGCGAGTCTGGATGTTACATTTATTAATCGTTATAGAGTTAATATAAAACTCATACCATACGGTATGCAACGTCCATCAGACTTTCTTTGCCTTTGTTAGATGACTCGGAAACTTTCGTTTCCTTTCACGTGTAGACCATGCCGGTGTTAAGTCTTTGATTATGTTTGATTACGTTATATGTAGAGATCTTGCATGAGAAACCATCACTTGAACTTGTGTAAATTCTCAACTCCAGGGTTTTCTTTTATCTCTTTTTGAATTGAGATTCAAACCTTACACCCATAAACAAGACATGTTTCCATTTGTCATCAGTAACTTATTAATTCAACTTAAAAATTAATAGTAACTTAATTTTTTTTTTAAAACTAAAGTATATCGATTGGATATAGAATTTGTTAAAATGATTGTAAGTCTTGAATCTGGATCTTTCAATATAATATCGACAAACAAAAGGTCATGCGGAAACTGATCAAATGTTCTAAACAAGTTCCATTTGATTAAGTAATTAAACAGTTATGTTTTCGTTACAATCAACCGATAACAAATATGTAAATAGCAAATAAAGACACAATGCCAGTTGATGGATCAAACACAAACATGATGATGAATTTCCAAATGTACACGATTTACTATTAGCAAGAAATCAACTGATACATTAAATCGCAAAAGAGCTTGATGCTACTTCCAACGTGCTAACCTAATAATCGCTATAAAATGGCTTTATATACTAGCCTTACAAGACCAGATCTACTCGTAGCCTTTTGAATGATCTTAAATGGGTTTGATGCACGTGCATTTGAAAAAAAAATATATATGTAAGGCTAAAGATAAAATTGTATGGTCATATTTCAAACAATAAATAGTATCATTGTATTATTTTGTTGAATCAAGTGTTAAACAGTCATTAATTTTATAAAAGTTTATCTACTTAAACATATAAAAAAAAAGTAGTTTAAGCTTTGTTTTATGTTTTTTTTTTCGTGTTGATGAACTATTAATATACAAAAATTAGGTTTAAACAAATATCTATAAAAAGAAGATTGGTTTGTTATGATATTAACACAATATGATACTAGTTTTTAATACAGGTGAGACAAATGTGTTATCTATGAAGTAGGGGTTGTTCAAGGGTTTGATCTTTGATTTTTTTTTTCTTTTTTTATCATGATTCCTTTTTTTTTTTTTTTGTTACATTTAATCCTGTCCATTTAACCAATGCGTTCGTATTGCGATTTTTTCTAACTGAATAAAACATAGTGAAACAAAAATTTTAAAAATGTAAAAACTGAACGATACAAATTTAAAATATTGTATATACGTTAACCGATGCAAAAGCCAAATAACAATTTGGATACGATTAACACCCGAATTCACATTTCAGTTTCGTTTTTCCAGTTACCGATACCTTCCAATTTTTTAGTTTTATTGCTTGTTTTCCACTAGTTATGCTTAGGTATCTTTTATTAATTATAACCATGTTATGATTTGGATAGCAACAATATCATACTTGTGTTTTCTTAGCAAAAACTATATAGTTATACAAAGACGTGCATCCGACATTATCATTTGCAAGGGTACCCGACATTATCATTTGCAGATTTCATTAGTTTTTAACGGCCGTTTAGTTGGTCAAACAAAAATTGACTATAAACAAAAGTTATCGTTTTTTAACGATTTGTTTAAACTAAAATTTTCAAAAAAAAAATAAATAACATTTAAAGGGATTAGAAAGAAGACGGGCTACAATTATTTTAAAGAAAAACCTATGAATCTAACTTTAATAAATCATTTCAAATAATGTCACATGTTAACATTATAATTTTTAGAAAATTTTTATTTTTATCATCTAAAATAAATATAAATTTCAAAATCACTTAAATTTGTTATTATTAATTTAAATACTTACGTTATATAATTAAAAGCTAAAAGTGTTAACTGTTGCAAACCTTATGGATGAAAAGTGTAGTTTACCTTTCTAAATAAATAAGATAAATAATTAATTACATAATAACAAATTTAAATGATTTTGAAGTTTAATATATTTTATAATTTGAGATAAAATAAAAAATAAAAATAAATTAAAAACTTGTAGCATTACCTTATGACATTATTTAAATTCATTTATTAGAGTTAGATTTTATATAGACACCTAAATATTTTACAAGTAAAAGTGTGAAATATACCCTTTCTATTGGAGTATTTTCTATGGAGTAAATCTGTGAAATATACCCTTTCTGCTAATTGAGTATTTTCTAAAGACGTGTAATTACAAAATAGTGGTATTCTTTGGTTTTTAAAATCTATGATTTGGAATTAAACAATCATTACTATGATTTTTAAAATGTTGCCTCATCATCAATGACTTAATAAACACTTTTTTTAATAACAAAAGCTAGCCAGATACTAATTTTTTTTCTTTTCTGGACAGAAAATTTATTTTGTCACCTGTGATATTTGAAACTTTTCTTTTACCTCGAGACACCAACCTTCTTTGGATACTTAGTTATTATAATAACTATGAGCAGTAATTTCCTTTACAGAAGATTGTGTAAACAATAAAGAAATGAACCTCTGAGGTAGTAGTTTGGGTACAAGTTAATGGATCAAACATATATGATTCACCAAGTTTTAAGTGAATTAAATTTAAGTGGTGAAAACTGCTACTTTTGTATTTCCTTTGTTGGTAAACTTGAATGCTTGATTTGTGAAATACATTCCCTTTTTATTTGAGTATTTTCTGAAGACATGTTCTTAATTAAGAAAATAATGGTATTCTTTCGTTTTTATAATCTATGATAATTTGAAATTAAACAATCATTATTATGTTTTTAAATGCATAAACTAATCCAAAGATAAATTTGTTTATTAGTTCATTTTAGTCTAAAATATGCAACTTAGTCGTTTTTTAAATGTTGCCCAATCATCATTGACTTAATAAGCGTTTTCTTTTAATAACAAAAATCGCATACTCAGTTTAAAGAAATGAACCGGTGAGGAGAACGAATCGTTAGTGGGCAAGAGATATTATTTTGAGGAAATAAAATATATTGTATTTTTGAAAACCAGAATGAACCCACAATGGTTAGAGCTATACTACAAGGTGTTCAAAAAACCGGTTCTATAACTGGAACAGGTGGTTTCTACCTTAATTAACGGTTTCTACCAGAACCGGCGGTTTCATGTTCTCTGAAAAGTCATAACCGAAACCAGTTTTACCGAAATCGGTTCCACTCCACCCAGTCAAAACCTATCAGAACCCAGTCAAATAAACAAACTAGAACTGAAACCGGAACCGGTTCCTCTATATTTGGTTATTGACTTTTGTTGACAAAAACTGAATCGATTTTAAAAAAAAAGAACGATTTGATCTATTTTTAGCACCTCTACTGTAGTAGTTTGGGTAGTAATTAATGGATCGAGCATAAACCAATCAGCAAGTTTTAAGTTAATAAAATTTAACCGGTGAAAACTGCTACCTCTGTATCTTCTTTGTCGGTTGTGAACTCAAATACGGCTTATTTATGTAATTGACTTTTTAAAATATAATTACAAAGGTCCGTAAAATAAAGTTAAGAGTTAATAAGTAGTAATATTTTCATAAAGTATTGTTTTCGAATAGTCCATAAGTCAAAGTAGTAGTTGGAAGCACATGACGCATTCTCTTACGCTTACGCGTTCTTTTCTTTTATCAATTCCTTTTCTAATTATAGTATTACACTTTGAAAATTTGAGTTTAGTAGTTGTCAAAACAATTATTAAAATTAATAAATGACCTAGAATTTACAGTATATATTTGACCAAGTATATAATTTTTTATAGAAAAATACAAAATATATTGATATTTATGCTGAATTTAAGGTGTGCAATCTACTAATAAATTCTACTTAATATGATAATCATGAGCCCAAACTTGATGCTAGAGTTACTTAAAAAAAAAAAAAAGATCGATATCATTAGAAACAAACCCTGGCCAGGCCAAGGAAAACCAAAGACAAAAGTTACATAATCACAAATTTACACTAATCGGTCCACTTGACCGAAACATGCCTATATCTATTATATATTGAACCACAAAAAACTCGGAGTTCTAATCTCACCGAAAGTGCTTTCAACCTTGGGATGATTAACCTCGAATCTCAATTTGTTTCTAGCCCTCCAGATACACCAACACGAAATCATGATAATACCTTGCAAGGCAGCTTTCTCGACGGCCTTTTTCCCACAATAATTAGGTAACAGGAGAAGATCTTCCCACACGAAATCATGATAAACTGGAGTTACTTGATGCTTCACATATTGATCGTAACTAGATTCACATGCATACACACGCCATTATTTAAATAAAATACACATTGTAATTTACAAAATTATAATTATCTATATACACTTCAAAAACTTATACAAGTATAATTAAATAATAAATGTGTGGAACTTAAGCTCTTAAATTAAACAATTTTGAATGCCAACAAAATTCAAATATCATATTGAATAAGTGAAACCAAATCTCATTTCTATTTGTTTAAATTTTTGGTTTTGTTTTAACATATACTTACGAACATATATATTTCAACTAGGTTTTTTGAACAATTTGCAAGTAAACTGATTAAACTTCTAATTTGTATTCATTTAAATATAAGTTATACAATGGGAATTCGGCAAATATGTATATCACTTTGAAAAAATATATATAAAAAAATATATTTGACAATACGATTTGTTTAGGCGCAGGTCCACTTGGACAATCCATAATCCACATGATCCAAATATCACCATCCTCGTATTAAATGCTCCAAATCAACATGTCTCCCGATACTACCTAACTTTCAATAACAATACTCGTCTCTTTCATGGTCCCCATAATTGACTTATCTACATTATTTTTAACTGTTTTTTCATAACTAAAAGATCTTAAATTATAAATAGTACGGTGCATATATGAAGCTTACGAATTTGTCAAACAAACATACCATTTCACAATAAAATACCACAACTTGCCATATCCGCCATCATTATTTGTTTATATTCAAAGGTGGTATCAAGCCGGTTATAAACATTTTTTAAACATAAGTGTGACTTGTTGAATTTGACCTAATTGTTTGACCTTATTGGCATATATATATATATATATTTGAACGACCAATAATTTATTGCTAGCCAATGGGATATGGTAAAATACCAATTGAGTTAGGAATGTAGTCTTCAAAAGGGTTAAGATATAACACTAATGACTGTTAGATCGATCCTAACAAGACATGAGGAACTCAAACGCTTTCAGTTATACTGAAAACCACCCCTTGGTAGTTTTAGTGTCATATTCTTTTCGGTTGTTTGATTTATTTTTTATTATGGATAAAGATGTATATGTAGCGATTCAACGCCGAAAGCAGTAGATTGAGAACATATGATTCATGTTTCTATATTAAAAAAAAAAAAACAAGGATTGTTTGTTTGATGAAGGTGTTAGTACTTAGTAACCAAGTCAAAAGACTCGAATTGTGGTATTGAGCCAAATAAAACTAAGGTCAATCGTGTTGGCTCAGATCTTTGTTTGATTAATAGACTTGTAAACCAAGTTATAATATACACCTAACAAACTTGAGAAACAAAATAAATATGAACACAGAAGGAATTCTCGTGAACTTCAAATTCCCTTTTTTATTTAACTTAACTTATTATTATCTATAAAAGCAACTTATTCTAAACATACTCAAACTCTCAAATAAATAATAAAAGACTAATACTTTAACTCAATTAACCATTAAAATCTTCAAATCGGTATTCAGTTTGAACTTCAAAATATCCGAGAAATCATGGAAAACTCTGAAATGGGCGATCAACAATGCCAGGTGATAAATCATAATACCTTAGAAGGACTCGAACTATTGGGCTTTCAAATCTAAAAAAAAAAATATATGGACCAGGCCCAATAAAGTGAAGAAAAACCATCATGTTGGGTCAATAAAATCCTTAATTAAGAACACGTGCACAAATTAAAGTTCCTGACAAACAGGCAAAGGCAATTAAACAAGTTTGATAAGGCTTGTAAAGTTGTAAGTGGTAAAATCTCTTATCGGGCCATAATCGAGGTTGTATTCTTCGGCCCAATCTATATAAAACTTTTTTATAGCAGCAAGAAAATAAATTTTTATTGATTAATGACTTAGCGTATATAAATACATTTAAAGGGTTGATTATAACACCAACTTAGTAATATAGCGTATATAAATTATTTCCATTGGAAATTCCACTTGTAAGCTTTAGAATAATACTTACAACGGACTCAAAACGATGACTATTTGGTAGCTTTTTAATAATTAAAAGGCTACCTTTTAATGGTTCATAGCATTTAAATGGTTAAAAGGTAATCTTAAGTGTGGATGTTTAACAAGCAGTTTACCTCTTAACTATTCAGACTTAAGGTGACCTCTTAAAACTCTATCTTCATTAGATTGTTCTTATGTTTTTTTTTAAATATACTAGTGTATTCACACATCACCTTTTATCGTTATGTATGCCAAAATTATTGAAAAATGGTTGAATTTTAAAAGTTAAAATGCTATTAAAACTATTGATTCATATCATTTCACATATTAATATTTTCTCATTAATTAAATAGTGAATTATCAATTACTAATCTTCTTGTTTGCAATTTTAATCTTCAGTTTACTTAAAAAAGCAAAAATAAAATTATAATAGTAAAATAATGGAACAAAAAATTTAAAACCAAAAGGTTGTCACGGAAAGCGCTAAAAAATCTGAAACTGAACGACTATGAAGACTAAAAACCACCAAAAACCGAACCCTCCCCCTCTCCCCAAACCCCAAACCCAACACCAACACACACCCCAACCGTTTTACGTAATTATTGTATTTTTTAATATATTAGGAACATCAAGTTATGTATATTTATTATTTTCATGAAACATCATCCTTTTTATCTCTAAAAAATAAAAGAGAGTTCAAAAATAAATATTTCAATAATTGTTAAATCATCTGAATTGACCTTCGTCAGATTGCTAAATCCGCTTAGTGCGGACCAACCTTAACCAATCCTACCGGTTCGCTTTTTATTTTCGTAAAACAATAGCTAGTGTTTCAAGTAGAATATATAAAGAAAACTGGTCGAAGCGGATCCCTAACCCTTAGGCACACACTTGAAATAAGTGTAACAATCGATATCATTCAAATGCCCTTATTACTTGAGTTTCTGAGATTTGATGTAAATAGTTGTACGCATGGTTTGAGATCATATTATACAATATTTATCTAAAATGACTTTAATAATAATAATAATAATTGCATTAAGTTCTAAAATTTGAATTGATTATTCTTTGAAACTTTTACTCCAAATGTAGTAATTAGTTGTTGCTACCTTACTATTGTAGCATACACAACTACAAGTTTAGACCATGTCAACGTCCACCCATTTTGACATGGTATGGTACGGCATGCCACAAGCGTGGCAAGAATACACGAATGAAACTATGTCACATTTTATTCCTTATATGGATAAAAAGTATGTCACTTTTTATTTTTTATAATAATACTAAAAACTGATGTTTAATCGAAGTCACTTGACGGGTTCCTTTTGCCCATCTTCATTTATTGAGTTTAGACATATATGCATGCATTTACATAAACAAAATACGTTCATCACTTTGAATTAGGACCGTTAGCGACTTGTTTTAGTCAATGTCAGAAATGAAGGCTATACATGGTATTAAAAGAATTTGTTTTACGGTGCAGTAGAATTTAAGGATACAAACTTACAAAAGATCAATATATATTTATACTATATAATAAAATAAGGTTTAAAGAAGACATATGTCACTGTAAAATTCATTTTCATAGTTTTTTTTCGCTTCTTTCTCTCATTAACTACTAATACTTATTTAATTTTTTATGGATATGTATAATAAATATACTATTAATCAAATTTAATTTAATATTAAGTTAGTTATTAATTCTTAATTATTCTGACTAAGCTAATTATTTAAACAATTTTTTTCATAACTGGGATTATTTATAATTGTTACGTCAATTTTTTTTAAATATATATCTTGATGATTATAGTTGTTAACATATTACATTGTATGTTAGTTAACTTGTAATACACAAGTTATTCCATTAATGTCATACACATGATTTTAAAAAATATATTTTTTTAGTATTAAGTAAATAACATTATATTTATTTAACCCGTGTAACAGACACGATTTAACCTAGTAAACTAATATTAGGTTCTTCAATACTTTTGGACAAAATATCGTTCTTCTAAATAAATAATAAAAAGATATATTGATTTGTGATATGATGTTCTTCAAGTAGTAGATAAATGTGAGGTTCGTACTTGTAATGGTACTACTTTTTTTTAACATCTGATTTATCCTTTTAATGGTATTAGTTTGATAAGCCTAAAACATATACTTCAAATGATTCAAGTGATAATAATCATAATATAAATATTAATGTGCAAAATGTTTTACCAAGAGGTGACGATCGTTCATGTCCTTACATATTAAGGGCCCATAATTTAAAGAAAGAGTTATATATTTTATATGTATACATTTTTTTATATGAAAATTTATAAATTAATTTAGTTTGGACTTTGTACTAATTTATACATAGATAATAATCCAATTATAAAGTTTGAAATGAACTCGATTAACTTACTAGTCTACAATGCATAAAGTAATTCAAACCTAATTAGTAATTAGTCTCTAACCCATAAATATGTTAAAGTTTAAGATAAGCCAAAAAATTTTCCAGTTAGTTTTTAAGGCCCATTTTCTTTTTCTCTCAAGGCCGGGATTTTTTAGAATCACTAGGAACGGCCTTGTAAGCGCGTTTCACGTCGCTATGTTTTTTTAATTGGTGGGCTCCTACTTTTAAAAATTAATCCTAAATTTGTATGTTTACTAATTGGACTTGATTTCTTAATTACTTGATTAGACTTGAACCTTGATCACTTGGGACTAGTTGGGAGGTATCTCATTCCATGTCATTTGGTCACGTTTAGATAAAATCCGGACTCGAGACCTTTGGTACCTTGACTTAAATTTCGAATTTATCTTACTAGTAGCGTATGAATTGGGATACATTAATGAAGAAATAATACACTCTTGAAATGTTTTAAAAATTCTATGTAGTTGAATTTTATGGGTTTCATATGGGTCACACTAATCTTGTTTTCGGCATGGTAAGGTCGGCATTTGCGTATGTCTTTCTCAATGAACGCATTCATTAAAGGCAGTTGGGTACCGAAAATTTCCAACCGTATAAACTTCATGTTCATATCATATTACTTGTCCTTTAAAAAGTCAAAAATAAGGATGTAATTTTCTCATGCATTTTCAATGTTATGCAAGCTATACGCAATTTGGCTGCATAATATCAATCAGTTGAATTTTGTGTGAATTGTGATTGAGAATATATATTCTTGTCACGTCTTGTCTTATTGAGTTATTGTTCTAACCCCAAACAAACAAACTTACTATTAAAATTAATGTGAATAACTAGTCACAAATATAGCGGCATAAAAATCATAATAAAAGTTGTTAAACGTTTGGAGTTTACAATTAAAACTTTTATGTCACTTAAGTCATAATCATGAATCAACACATATATAGCAAAACCCTTAAACCTCTAAAAAAATCAGAGCCGTCTCGAAAGGATAGGAAAGATGAACGATCGTCTAGGTCCCATTAATTTAGAGACCCATAATTTTAAAGTTTTAGAATTTTTTGTAATCTTTTGCTCTAAAAAACTTGACACACGTGTAAGTAAAACAACTCACGCCTCGTTCTAGACTTTCATGTACTTTACCTATAGATCTTACCACGTGGCATTCATCCAACGGTTGTAAAACCCTACTTTTGACTCGCAGGTTATTCGTACGTACGTCTTGCTTATAAAACCTCCGGGCATGTGCTATTTACATCCTAAATTCGTCCGATGAGCCATTCAACACATCATATAATCGATCAATAAACCAGAAGCTTAATTATTAGTTCTCATGGTTGTGTTTTGCTTCTTGGTGGATCAGACTCGAAAAATAAGACGCACGAAACCGGTCGCCGGATTGTGTTCAAGGTGCCGCCGGGGAGCACAGGTCGCCGACATGTCAACGGCGACAAGGTTTTGCTACATCCCGTTTTACTGGAGATCTTGGAAAGCCATCATATGTACGTTCTGTGGTGCCACTCTTAAATCCTATAGATGATTTTTTTTTTCTTTGATACTAATGTTTTTATAACTGGAATGTGTGTAAAGTGATGGACTTATTGGGCCAGTGGTGACCGATTTGACGTTAACACAGTATATGGTTCAATTGTATGTGTCAATACTTGAATCAAAATTAAGATTATTGTAGGTTTCGAGACTGATCTTACAGTGATATGATAGAGGTGTGTTTAGCTTTGGTTCTGGTTAATTTAAATTTAAAGATGATGATTGTGGTGTCACGTGTGTCTTGGTTTATCAACTATTGCTCGATCGAGAATCTCTAACTTTTTGGTTCGAATTTATATGTTTTTTTTTTGTTATATAGGAAATTAATGATTATTAGTGGGTAGGCATCTTTCTTTCGAACATACTAAGATACCAAAAAATGTTTGCTCAAAATTATATATTGTTTGATTGATTTAAAAGAGACCGATCAAACGTACGTTTTTAAGACGATGGGTAGTGGTTCAAGCCCCCACACCCCATATACAACCTACCAACCAGCTTTCCAAATCATCATCAAACCATCTTTTCAGAAAACTCATCCTACGGCCGTGACGCCCCTCACAGAAGGCTCTCTCTGTCACACCCCGACCGATGGCGGAATCATCGGGATGCACGAGAAAGGACATTCAAAAGCATTCAAAGCACATGGCATTTAA
>WOUH02052636.1:0-11195 GCA_009936405.2 Stevia rebaudiana
CACTAAACCCTAAAAGCTATACCCTAAAGCTAAACCCTAATGCTAAATCCTAATGCTAAGCCCTAAACCTCTAAATCCTAAAGCTAAACCCTAAACATAAAGCCAATCCCCAAAACTAAACCCTAAAAGCTAAACAAAATACCCTAAATTGAAAAATAACCTTAAATACTTTTATCTAAACCCCCAAAAGCTAAACCCTAGTTCTAAACCCTAATGCTAAGCCCTAAACCTCTAAATCATAAAGTTAAACCCTAAACATAAAGCTAAACCCAAAACTAAACCCTAAAGGCTAAATATATAGGCTAAATTGAAATATAACCTTAAAAGCAAATATCTAAACCACTAAAAGCAAAACCAAAATAGGTTTATTTAGGTTTCACCTAGACGGTTCTAATGCCGCCGGAATGAGGTCAATCGGAGTTCGTTTGACCCGACTTTTTACACTTTTAATACGACTTTTTAGACTTTTTTACACTTTTATGACTTTTTAGCCTAACAACAATCTATATATAGATATTTATATATATATATATATATTCAATCATGTTACATGTTAAAATCTTATTGGTTCTTATTGTATTTAGACAAAAACAAATATTCCCTCGTAAAATAGATTTAATCCATACATACCACATACCAAAAGGGCAATATATGAAAATGTAGGTCCGGGGAGGTGATCGGATCGACACTGAGATCAATCAAACATGAACATGTACGGAATCCATGTTCATGTTGATGCGTTCTGCAAATCAATAAAATATCAAGATGAATCAAGATGAATATGATGAAGATAAGATGAACATGATCATGATTTCACTGATTGTATGTAATAACAAGAGTGAAAAGCAATACAACAATGAAATCTACTTTCTCTCTCTAGATTCTCTCACTTAATTTAAGAATGAAGTGTAGTGAGATGGAAAGTCTAACTACAAAGTCAAAACTAAGCTATTTATACTAACTGCTAGCATACACAAAAACATGCATGCTAAGCTAAACTGAAAAAACAAAACACGAATAAAATAATACATTAAAACTAAAACTTTGTCTTCAAGAATAACCGAAAACTGTTGATATACTCTTACACCAACACTTTTTAAGTTTGTGAGAATTACTAAGTTACATCTAAATGTTACATAATTGTACAAAGTCTCATAAACTAGTTTTGAACAAATTAGTAGAGTTTAAGTGGATAAACAATACCGTTGTTTGAACTTCAATCTAAATCTCAAAAACATCTTAAAATTGATTGTGAAATACTCTATTAAAGATATGATTTTATGTATCAAATTATATATGAGGTATCAATTTGTAAATACTAGTCATTTCCTGCTTTTGATCTAATTCATTTCTATTTGACACTGTGATCTCCAAATTTTGATTCATCCAAAAAACAATAGATAAAGGTAATGAAAAAGATCAAAAAGATTTTACTTCTTTCTAACATTTAAAATAAATTGGATTTTGAAAATCTGCAATTTCAGTTTGATATAAATGGAGTTTTGTAAGTAAAATTCAAAACAGCTAAAGCAGTTGCTACCTATCAAAACATCATTAACATTCCAAAGTAGTATGCAGTGTAACAGGTAAATCCGCAATGCGGATGAGTAAGTTGTAATGCTGACATTTTAAAACTACAGTACTGATGGTTTAAATGACCATTGCTGATAGTAAAGAAAAATCAAAGCAAGTGCCAAATACTGACAGGTAAGTTAGTAATGCTGATGTGTTAAGTTGTATTGCTTACATCTTAATTTGAATCACTGGTAGCAAGAAAATTCAAAATTACCAAGTTGTTTGCATTACTAAAAGGTAAATCAACAATGCTGATATGATAAACTGTATTGTTGACAGTTTAAATCATCATTACTGACATCAAGGTATGATAAAAAAAAGGTTATTACTGATAACCATGTATTCATCACTACTGATCAGATAAGTCTTCATCTCTAATGTGTAAGATTTTCAATGTTGATGTCAGGATCGAGATCTGATCTGATCTTAGAACAATAAGTAGTGATTTCAATTGATTACAGTGTGGAAACAAGCAATCAATTCAAGTTAAGATGTAGATCTAATTAATAAAAATTCAAGCAGTTTATATTTAACTCATAATTAATAAGAACAGATAAAGAACAGATGAAATGAATAATAAAGAGCAGTTGTATTGAAATCTGATCTGAAAATGATCACAAAATTACAGATGTGTGTGTGTAAAAGTGTGTGGACCAGTTTGCAGGAATTATTCATCACTTGGTGTATGTGAAAATGAGAAGTCCAATGAAACTAGTAAAAGTTGAAGACATTATGTGAAAAAGTGAGGATGATGACTGTTGGTGACAATTTTGGTAACAAATACAGATGCTGATGGGTAACAAGTGTACATTGTGATATATGTTGTCTTAAAGAAACTCAAAAGGTATTCAAGATTTCATTCTTGATAATTGTTGGAAGCATCATCATAGGGGCAAATTGTTAGGTTTCCTCTATTGAGATGGTGACTTTCCAACAATTAATCACGACCTCTGCAAGTCTCTTCTTGGTTAAGTCCATTTAATGATGGCAAAGTTCTAACTTTTCTCTTTATCTTTTGTCCTATTTGTTTTCAATAGATTTAATCTTGATGATTGATTAATAAAGTCAAATCCTTGTTTGATGTGGACGTATTGAGAGGCTCAATACGGATGACACATTATGGTCTTGTTTTCTAAACCAAATCTACTATAATATAAGATTCTTAATTAACCAATATGTTTATCTTATTGTGTCTTTGATCATTTGTATAGTTTTTGCAAGGATTATGCACTGCTGACAGCATATTCAGGATTGCTGATGAGTAGATGGAAGCAATCAAGCATAAAGGGAATGCTGACACTGAAATGATGATTGCTGATATACAAGAGATGCAATGAACCTAAGTCAAGAGTATTACTGATGACCAATGCTGGATTGCTGATGAAGTCACAAGCAGTGCTGATGCAACAAGGATTGCTGATGACCAAGTGGAGTTCTACTGATTAAGTCACAATTACTGATATTCAAGTGTTACCCTTAACACTTGAATGCCAAGTATCATGCATTGCTGGCACATCTCCGCTGCTGACACCGAGGAGATTGCTGATGATTATTACTTTGCTTTTGCTCAAGTTAACTTCATTATTGATAAGTATATGGAGTGCTGACGTTTAAAGCTCCATTGTTGATCAGTATTAACTTGAAGATTTTCACCAGGTATTAGAATGCAGCCTGCATTGCTGATGGCTAAAGTATGTGTTGCTGACGTTCAAAATGCTTACTGCTGATAAAGAGAATATCCTCTGCTGACCACTAAAAGACTTAGATAGATTTATGATTTTAAATTGTTTGTAATGACATCAGTTATTACAGACATTACTGATGTGACGTTAAGTTTGTTATTTTGGTTAGTGCTTAACCGTTAGAGCAGTTAGATTAGATCTGACTTTGACTATAAACAGGCATGTTGTATAATTACTTTGTACGCTTTTAAATACGCATTTCGGGTACTCTTACACACACTGAGTGTAATTTTGTGATCATTGAAGATCTGATTAATTGAAACTGCTTTGAATATTCATCTCATCTGTTCATTAATTGTTCTTATTAATTATGTCTTGAATATTAATTACAACTATGATTGTGTTTATGTTTATGATTAGATCTATATTTTGGCTTGAATTAATTACCTTTTTTCCGCCTAGTAATTGGTTGAAATCATAACTTATTGATCAAATCTGAACGAATTCGATCCTGACAATGAACTCACCAACCCTTTTGGATGACACTTTTTACTATGTTTCTCAAGTCTCCAAGGTACACACTATTTGAGGACTATGATGCTAGTTGGAGTCTCATGCATCCTTCTTTCAAAAATTTTAGTAAACAATTTTATTTTCTTTTGATAAGTGTGATAGACTTATATGTTTTTACACTTTCATGCTTCCATACTTCCGCAACTTTATTATGAACTCTGATGAACTTTTAAAATTAAACATTATGTCATGATTGCATGCAATGTATGTTTTTGAAAACTCGTATAAAGTCGTTCAATATGACTAATGATTCAGATCCTGTCCAGTCGCGTGGTCACACCCTCATTTGCGGTGTTAGCCGGGGGAAAATTTGGGGGTGTGACAGCTTCCTAGCAAGATATAATTCAATGCGGCCAGCCAAACTCTATTGGTGCCCACTTAAGTGTTTGACAAATAAACACTTAAGTAAGGACCAATTCTACCGTTTATCATGTCATTGAAGACGTTGATATGGGATACTGTCAAAGCATAAAGGAGATTACATGCATAAAGAAGTGTTTCCTTGTTAAATCTCAATGTTGTTGCTCATTGAGAGATACATACAAGTAAACTTCAGTGCTTTCGTTGTAGATCCCAATGCTACCCACCAAGTGTTACAATAACACTTGGTGGTAAAGTATATCTCAATGCTGCCCACCAAAATCTTCAATACTGACGACCAATGATGATCCGGCCATAGAATATAAAGAATACTGCCAAGTATCCCTTAGTGCTGCCTAAGTCAAAGGCAATGCTTCCTAAGTCAAAGAAAATGTCGTCGAGTAGTTAGCCATTGCTGGCGAGCATTTGCCAATGATGTCGTGTTAATTCACCAACATTGATGACCAAAGTACTTACTGCTGGTGAAAAAAACTTCCAATGCGGCTAATGTGTTTTAAAACACATTGCATTTCTCATCGTAAATAGATTCGTTTGTATTACTATTTGTATAATTTTGTTTTGTTCTTTCCTCGTTTCGTCCATATACTTAATCTCTTCATATTTCTCAAGTGTTTGTTTTAAAGTCGATGATTTGATGCTTAAACGGATGAAGAACGAGCACCCGAGGAGAAATCAGACGAAGATACGAGAAAGAAAATTAAAAAATCTGAAATACCGTCGCCCGCGCTACGCGCAAGCCAAGAGCCCACCCATGCGCGTACCGACCTGATTCAAAAACCACCCGCGAGCACCCCTGACTAATTTTTCCGGGGCGCTATGCGCAAAAAGCTATCCCGCCACCGCGCGGTACGCGGGCGGGACCTTTACCGAGAAACCCTAATTTGAGATCTTATAAATTGAACTCGGTTCCATTGAGTTTAGGGTTCGACTTCTGGGGACTTTTTGGATGATTTGGAGTGCTCTAGCTGCTAGGTTGATCAAGTTCGAAGCTTGGAGGCTTTAGGAGCTTTAATTCGCTTTGTTTAGCTTTGTTAACTTTTGTTTTAATCTTTGACTTTGAATTATTCTTGTTCTTTTCTTTGCACTATAATGAATGCTTATTATATGAGTTATATGATTGATTTGATGATGTTTGTTGGCTAAGTTTGTTATAGTTGCCTAGGTAATGGTTGATTGTATGTTTTCTTGTGTTTGATGTTGATTTGGACAATGACTCACTAAAATTGGATTGTAATTAGTTAAAATACAGCTATAATTTATCACATAGAAGATAAGGTAATGGTAATTGGGTCCCAATTCAACCATAGGTCTAGTTTGTCTTATTTGGATTGGTTGGTTGTCTAAAGTTCAAATTAAGTCGCCTTTGCAACCTTGAGACCGAGAGGTTATTTGGATTGATTGGTTGATTGCGTATACCGATAGGATAACCTAGTTAATTGACCTAATAGGTAAGCAATTGAAAGTGTGAGTAGGTTATTAGTTGTAGTTTTGATACGCGGTTTGGACTGAGAGGGAAATCAAGTGTTAGAATACGTGATTATGGGATAGGTTAGGCCGAGAGGAAACCATTCCACTAATTTAGGGTGCTAATAAGTTGATTATTACGTGTCTTGAGTTGTGTGTTGTAGGCCGAGAGTATAACTTTACCAATTTGACATAACGCCATTAATTAGCTAATCAAACGAAACCTAATCCCAACTGTTGAGTCCATTGAACCATTAAATACTTGATAATTGCATGATGCTAGCCTATGTAACCATCTTTTGATATTATTGATTTTTTGATTGCTTGTTATTGCGAGTTTGACTTTTCTGTTGAGTTTTGCATAAATTGACTGTTTTGACCTTAGAGACTACTAAGTTGCATGACCCTTCTTGGATCTTGATTGTGCCTTGGTTCTGTCCGTGGATCCTTGGAACGATACTCGGTCTTTCACATCACACTACTTTTACGATCGATACACTTGCTGTATTGTGTGTTGTTTGATTGTTTATTTATAAATTATTTTAATTCTTGATTGATTGCACACCATGATCACAAACACATCCGCGGCCTTAGATTAAATTTAGTTAGTTTTGTTTGTAAATAGTGGTGATGACATCAGTTATGACCTGTACAACTGATGTCCTGTCAAATCTCCTTTTCCATTAGGGCTTATTAGTTAGATTAGTTAGTTGGTTGCCTATAAATAGGCATGTTAGAGAATTAATTAGTACGACGCATACAAACGCTTTTGATACACAAAGCAATTACGGGTTCACAAACACACTTTTGCTTGATTGTAGTTCTCTTTGATTAATCAATTGACTAGTCTATAGTCAGTCTGTTCTACTGTTCTTATTAACTGCTTTATATTTAATCTGATCATTGAATATGTCTGTTGATAAGAGTAAATTAAATTATTTGTTCTTAGCTTAAGTCATTAATTAGATACAATTTGTTGATCTTGAATCGATTGCATGTTTCCGTCGAGTAAACGGTTGAAATCCAATCATATTGTTCTGATCTTGATTCTGACAATGGGTATCACAACCTCGTGCTCGATATTATGATTATTGACGTAATCAAAATCTCTTTTTGTGATTTCTAACCATCAAAAACAGATCTATAACTTGGAATAGTATTGGAAAACAGTATCTAATATAGATCTAACAAATTCTTCAAATCGATTGATATGAATTGATTGTTCTATTATACTTTGTGTTTTTGGTGAAACCGTGTATTTTGAGATTTTCAAATTCATAGCTTAAAATTGTTGAATTCAGTTTAATGATCTACAATCGCTCTGATCGCAAAATTCATGAGCCGATTCACCGATTTTTCCCTCAAGTTAGTAACCTTTTCCGAGGGTTTACTGTTCCATTGATTTTTGGATTTCTCCTGTGAGATTCAAATCAGTGTTGTGAGCTTGCCTAAATCATTCTTGGCTGATTTCGCTACAAACTACATTAATCAATGGCATATTCAGTAATCAATATGCTAAATCATTGTTGATTTTGCCGATATTACTGTTTTGATCAAAATTAGAAACAAATCTTCCTCATTTCAAACCAGATTGAACTTGATATCAATTTCTGATCCATTGAGAAGCAAATGTGATTGTTCCTAACTACTCCTAACCATGGACAATTTGGAAAATTTGGACTATGGTATTAGTTCCTAAAGAACCAAATCTCACTTAATTTTAGATAAAGTTAAATCTAAAAGTTTAGACCATTTTAGAAGAAGAAAATAAATCCTAATCCTATTAACAGCTTTGAAATCAGTTATTATAATTAAATTAACATGGATCAACCTACTACACCTGCCGGTGCAAAGCCATCTATGCTGAAAAATGCAGCTGATTTCCAACAACGGAAGCTGAGATTTCAAAACCATATTGACAGCACATATCTTGAAATGTGGTGCTCTATCATTGATTGTACTGGTATTCCAAGTTGTCTAGATGTGGTAATCAAACACAAATATCATAGCAAATGTTTGCGTTTAAGGGGTATCACTTTGAGTCCGGATGAAAGGAGAACTGTGAAAGTTGACATCAAAGCTTATGGTACATTTAAATCAGCTTTATCAATGGAGATCTTAGTCTGTGGGAAGGATTTTGAGACTGCTAAGAGTCTATGGGATCAATTGTAAGTTAGGTTTGCTTGAGGTGCTCAAATTAAAAGAATGAGGAGAGATAATTTGAAAATGAAATTTGAAAATTTCAAATATTTGCCTGGAGAATGTGTTACACAACGAGATACAATGATTTGTGTTGCTGATTAATGAGTTGAAAACCTCTTGGAATTAAGAATTAAAATTATGATCTCAATATAAAGTTGTTGAATACACTTCATGACAGTTGGAGTGAGAAGCTGACACTGTTTAAAGAAACAAAAGATTTATATGAGGTTAAAATTCAAGATATGATTGCTAAATTGGAGGCAATTGATATGGATGCAAAGGAAAGAAAATTCACCGCACAACTGGAACAATACTAATTTTTTAAAACCTATGGTGTCCAAGCACTAGCTGTTGACGAAAGCAAACCAGCAACTCCTTATAAGTAAGTGACACAAATGGTTTTGGTGTGTATTCTTCTCCAACCACAAGCAACAACTCTTCATAAGTTCCAACAAACGGTCAAAACTCATCAAACCCGAATGAAAAAGGTTTCTTTGTCATGGTAAATACTAAAGAACATCAAGAAGCTTGCAAAGATTTTATTGCAAGTATTGATAGTTTCTTAGCCGGTGCATTGACAATATCTCAATTTACCGTACATGATTAGAAGAAATTGATCTCAAAGTTCTTAAGGAGATGGATATTAAGTGGTTGATGGCAATGGTCATTCTGAGACATAATAACTTTTGGAAAAAAGTATGGTCCCATGAAATTTAATCCTGAGAAGACAAATATTGGCATTGACATGGAAAAAGTCAGGTGTTACAACTTCAACTTATTTTGCCACTTCTCAAGAGACTGTAAAGCTCCAAGATATCCATCCAGATATCAAAAGAGCAAATCTGCCAACAACAACAATCAATCAACAGATCAAAGCAACAACTCCAAAGCTTTAGTTGCAACAAGCAACTTTTATGATTTTGATTGGAGCAAGCATGCAAATGACTATGATCTAGCACAAGGAAAGGTAGCTATTGAAGATTCATGTAATGATGATCTACCTGAGAGTGAAAGGAACCATTCCTTGCACTTATGGATCTAGGTGCGGAGGTAATAAAACCTTGTTCTGATAGTTGTAAACTCAATATTAGATTGCTAGACTAGATATCTCTTACCTCAAAAGAGATTTAAGTCAACTAAAGTATGATGGAAAGTAGTGGAAAGCTAGTCAACAAAATTTTGAAATTAAAAAATAAGTCATTAAGCAACTTAAAACTAGGAAACTTTTGTTACAAAATAATGCAAATTTATTAAAATTAACAAAAGTTTTATCTGATTTATTAGCTGCCACTCTCAAGGTAAAGCTTTTCATAATGTTTCAATTAGCAAAATTAACAAAATAAACAAAAGTTTTATCTTATTTGACAGTCAATTTCAAGCTAAAGTCTTTCATAATGTTCCACCACATTACAATGACAATTGTACCCCCATGCTTGCCTCAACATCCTCAAATGACTGTCAGAATGACAGTTTTGCTAAGACACCAGGAATCAACCTCAAGTACAAAAACAAATGGGAAATCCACTGACAACTCCACACAAGATAGACAATTAATGAGTGATTCCCAATTTTGTTTTATAAACTTTGTACTTGTTGGTTCATTAACAGATGAGGCCAAAATGCTACAATCTAATAACCAAAATGATGTTGAATGTTCAAAAGCTAATGAGAAATTGTCTTCTTCTGATGAAGAAAGACAAAAATACCAACAAGAATTTGAACAATTAGTTCTAAAAACTTTTGCAACCCCAAATCAACAATCTGTAAAAGAAGTCTTTGAAGAAGCTAAACAATGCTCTTCTTATTCATCAAGTTCCTCTGAAGGTACTTAGAAGAAGAAGTAATTTCAAAAGATGAATGCCAAAAATTCTAATTCGAAGAAATAAATTTTGAATGAAAATTCATAAGAATCAACAAAATGCACCATTTGTAAAAGTACCTTTCACAACAGAAAAGGGTGCATTCATAAATCAAGAAGGCATTTTGTTCAAATTCAAAAATATCTGCAAAATAAAAAGGCACAACAAGGTGAAAATTTATCACATGTTTCAACTCAACTTTCGGTACATTATTCTATCTGTAGAACAAAGAAACATGAAACAGTTGAATGTTATTATTATCAACCTGGACTAGAAGTTGAGCATGAAAAATAGTCCAACTAGTGTGTATGTTGGTAGTAAGACTACCAAAACCAAAGGCAAGTCACTGAGTCAGGACCCAATGCTTTTCATTCAAGAAACTCAAACAAATCAAGGTTCAGACAACATCAACCTATGAACCAAATGTTGAAGGATTACTACCAACCAAAGATACACAGCCAGCCCAAACCAAAGGCGATAAATTATCATCAATGGCAAAATCAGTATGGTGGTTATCAACATCCCATACATCATTTTGTCCACTTCGATGATCAACATGTAGAAAATAACGGTTTCAACTTTCAAAAGAGCAAAATAGACATAATAATCATAATAACTCTTTTAACTCAAATGAACTTTATGACAATCCTTCTTTTGAAAAATAACCAAATTATCATCATTCCATAAGACCAAATCAGAGAAATTCATATATGCATTCTCAAAGTGCTCAACCATCTCCCTCATTTGAAAAAAATAAGGGAGGAAAATCTAAGAGAGTATCTTTTGATATTTCTTCACAACAAAAGTGTGACAACCGTCGACTTTCAGGTCTAACTTTGACTTATACGTATGTACATTTATATGTATTATATCAAATACGTGAACCATAATCTTATGTGCTTAAACAGTTAAGTATATAAACAACTAAACATGAAATATAAAACACGAACAAGGCACATTATTAATTGTCACGTTGGTGTTTAATCCTCTCGGTGGACATGAAGCATTCGAACAAGAAACCTTGTTCGAACAAGGAAGCCATGTTCGAACAATCATCACATTTAAATAAGCAATCCCCATTCGAAGAGCCCTAAGCTATTCGAAGAGCCCATAACCATTCGAACAACAAAGATATTATTGGAATAAAAGTTATCTAATTCGAATAGCCTATCAAACACCCTTTGGAATAACCCTTGTTCGAATGACATAGTACCATGTGAACAAGAAAACCCTTGTTCGAACAACATAGTCATACGAACAACAACAAAACCATTCAAACAACTTACATTTCCTTCATTCGAACAGCCATATAAGTCCACTCATTCGAATAATACATATATATATATATATATATATATATTACAATTCTTCATTCGAATAGTATATCATCCAAACAACCAATCCTCTATTCGAATAGCCACTTCCTTATTCGAACAGTCAAGTGTTCATTCGAATAGCA
>WOUH02052656.1:0-11194 GCA_009936405.2 Stevia rebaudiana
TATTTAAACGATCCAACGGATGAAATCCCATCCTACGTTATGTAGGATAACAACCATATGTATTTTAACTGCTCCCTTAGTATATATGTTTCTTTGTGTGCATTTACAATCAGTTAATTAAGCCATATGACTAATTTAATCATTTGCATGATCAAAATTTCCTCTATTCAAAATTTACTATTGTCATCTATCTAGCCATCTGAAAACACCTCAGTATATTTGAGTTTTATTTACTTATTTGTGTATATAAAAATATGTAATATATACGAGTATGAGAGAGGAAGTCCCTCAAATTAATTTAATTTTTTACAATAACCCATAACTACACCTTCGTACACACTATATATACAACTTAAACAGGGATTTCTCATTTAATATTCAAGACATAATATTTTTAATACGTCTACATATAAATTTGAAATCTTACACGTCATACTAGAGGATCATCATAAGTTGCTTTGCTAAAAAAAGCAAGAATAAAAAAAAGTAGTTTACCAAAAGTAGTAAATAAGCTAAAAGACACGTCATATAAAGTCGAAGCAAGTGGCACATCAGTTTCTGTGTGTTGGTGATGATGCAAATTATTGGCTTCCATAAGCATAAAGCAACGGAGAACCTTTTTTTTATTCCAAGATAATATCACATATATGAAAGTATATATATGTGTGTGATTGTTTTTTTATAAATATAGTATCTTCAAGTTAAGTACGATTTGTACATCACTATATGCATATGCGCGTACTTGAATGCGTACACGTCTATATATATGTGTCTATTCATGTGTCCTCGGATTTTCACTTTACTTTAGACTGCAAAATAGTTGAGCCACCTCTTGTAATGCGCATTATGTGTAAGTGTATGTATATGTATGTTAGTGTCTATATGCATATGCGTATGTTGCTTCTGTCTATCATGTATATACATATATACATGTACGCAACTGCACCTATGTGTATGTATATCCATAAATACGTACGTGATACGTGTATGCATAGTATATCCATACGTGATATGCGTATGGATATAAATATTCATATGAATGATACAGTTATTCATATGCATGCATGTATATGTTAAGGATATGCATGCATGTGTATGCATATGTATGATTATTATCCTTGTTTAGAACATAGAATCTGACCGTTTCTAAAGTCGTAGTAAACTACAGACAGAATTGATCCATACCGTTATCACTTGCTTTTATTGCTGTGATTTTTCTCTCATTTTCTTTCTAGAATATGTTTTTGGGTGTTTAATTCCACAATAACGGTAAAAACAGTCAACATGAATACCTATCCCAACCTTGACAGTTGACCCAAATGTAAAAACCAAAGTATTAAATGTTGACGAGTATCTACTAGACCAACTAGCATAGTTTTTTTTTTCTTTGAACAGCAACGTACTAGCATAGTTTATATGTTCACCGATACATTATGAAGCAATATAAAACAGAATAATATAATAATAATAATAATAACGGGAATTGAAGCAATAATTAAAAAAGAATAAAATGATTGATTAGCTAGATGTGAATTCGTGTCATGATTTCAGTTCATAAGCTTATATACCCCATGTGTGGGAGCAAAATACACATGTTTATAAGCTGTCTAAACATGTTTTTTTAATGAATGGTTGTGACTGAAACTAGTTTTCTTAATTTTATTATTTTAATCAGGTATGAAGTATTAGATAATCTTTTTTAGAGCATTATCTAGCTAGAAACATAGACTTTATATCTTAGAACAAATTTTTTGGTGTGTATACTTAAAATGATTGGGTCATATTAAAATCGCTAAACGCTACAATGCATTTTTTTCTCAAAAGTTGTATGGGAGCTAGGCGTTTGTTATAAAAAAAAATCATTAATAAGTTATTTATTCTGAATGTATTCTAATCATTTGTTTTCTATTTGTTTACTCGATAGTTTAATTTGTTAACATTATCAAACTTATTTTTTTATGGTTAGATTTGTTCATTCGAACAATCGCAATCACAATCGATTTTATAATTTATTCAAATGTTGACTAACTACGTAAAACAACACATTAGACCTTATCTAACGTCTATCGTATCACGTGTGCATTTTATATCGCATTGTATTAACTGCAAATAAGGTGGTGTTTGTTTTTCTAAAAAACATTTGCGCATGCTCTTATGCCTGCTTTGCATAGTCCACACCATAGTCACACGGATCGCGGTACGCTCCGGTACGGGAACGTGGTACGGGTACGCGGTATGATAGGTCCCTAAAATTCGGTACGAAGGGGGGTAGGTTCATTTCGGTTCGCTCCGGTACGTTCTGGTACGGTGTACCATATAATGTAATACGATATTCAATCTAAAATTAGTGATATTTTTGTAAATCAAATATTATAAGCAACACTGCTCTTTTTCTTTTAAAAAATCATGTTGGAAAGTTAAAATATTGAATACAAATCAAGGAATTAGAGGATGAGATACTGACGTTTAATGGAAATCAAAGCCCATATTGAATTTTTGGTCGTCGACATTTAATGGAAATTGGAGGGTTTAATATGGGAATAGTTAGAGACTTCCATATTCCTGTAACTTTCCAAAAATCGAGATCAACGTCCCCATTCTTATTAGGTACGCGTTTCGAAATCAAAGAATCCACGAACCGCATAACATCCGGAACGAATTCAATTGTATCACGGGATCGCCATTTCTACTGCCGGATTCGCGAACCGGACCGTACCGGGAACGCAAACGTACCGCGTTTGGGTACGGACGATCTGGTACGAAAATCGTGGCTTACCTAGCGATTTATGTGACTATGGTCCACACGTAGACATTGCTATTTGCAGACTGTTCTTTTTTCGAAGACGTATCATAAAAAATTGTCTGCGTAAGCTTTTCTTGGTGAAAACTTGACCCAGCCACTTCTAAGGTCTGCAGAGAGTTAAACACCATCACCCCCTGTACACCACCACGACCCACTATCCACCACCACCCACCACCCATCGTCCGCCCCCACCACAGTCCACCACACCACCGTCTACCACCACCACTGTCCACCACTGTCTACCACCACCACTGTTCACCACTGTCTACCACCACGCCACCACCACCGTCTACCACTACCACCTCCACCGTTCACCACCATCCACCGTTTACCACTACCGTCCACCACCATCACGACATGAATGTATAATATCAATATTAAAAGAGGTAAAATCACATCAGCAATAAAACAAATAGCTTGTGTGCACTGAAATTAAAGTTTAATTAAATATATTCAAAACTAATTAAACAATTAAGATATATGAATCTTTGGAGGACCCAAATTTCAATTTCAAAACAATAAATAATATAAAAAAGGAATGAGATGATGGAAAAACGAATAAATGATCATGATCCTATTCACATGTGATCACACGACAGAAATCAAGAAAAAAAAAAAAAAAGAGTAATGGATATATATAAAGATAAAAGAATGAATAATGAAATGGATTGTGTGTATGAGAGAGACAGGTTTGATGAGAGAGAAAGAGTATCATCGTGTTTGGATATACATCAATGAGAACCAAAACTGATCTCAGTCCGGCTTAATCTCGCCGTCGATTCCTGGATTCCAATCACGGAGTATGAACCAGAGATCAAACCCCCGGCTATCTTTTATGAAATAATATTCAGAATTAAAATTGTAATTCCGTGTGATGAAATCTTTGAAATATGTGGCGGTTTCCTGTTTTTTCGATTGGTGTAAGGACTCCACTGGTGAATCCAGAATTGTTTTTATGGGGGACGGAAATTTTTTAGGGTCGTTTGAGTATCGATATATAATAATTTTTTTCTTCAGTTTCGGCCGGTTTTGGTCAAATTGGGTTGGGCCATTTTAAAAAATAATCAAGCAGACAAAATTTCATATTGAAAAAACATAATGGTCTAGTGATGGGTTTGTTTTAATATTTTAAAAATAATAATGAACTTATTTAATAGATAATATTTGTGAGTTGGTTAGTTTATAAAAGTTAATAATAGACTCCAACTTATTTTAACTAAGTTTATATTATTAGTTAGACATATTTTCACCTTGATTTTTAATGTTTTATAACTAAAATTAGAAATAAAAATTGGATTGGAGACAGATTGTGGGCGGATTGGGGGTCGATCACAAAATTTTATGGGGGTCGGTCAGGATTTTAACATATATGTACCACTGAAAAAAAAAATCACGGTGGGCGGCTGCCCCCCATAGCTTCAAAGTGGCTACGCAACTGAAGGACTGAGGTACACAAATCGGTTAAGTGACCGTTTAGCCAGATATGGAAAACCAACCAGTTAACCAGTCTATGATATCATAGGCGGTTCGGTTAATAACCGGTTTTAAGAACTGAAAAACCAAAACGTTTTACAACTCGAACCGGTTAACCAGTAAAAACCAGTTAAATAAGTGTTGTGTTTACTATTGGACCATCGGTGACCCCGACTAACTGATAAAAAAATGTGTTTTCTTTAGCCGATTACAAACCGGTTCCGAAAATCTGTAACCGGGTCCAAAACAATAGTTAACACCGACATTTAAGGTTAAGTGCACCCTATGAAGCATTCAAAACAGTACATAACCACGTATAAAGTTATAGGTATGATGAAGGGTTGTTATAATTTATTTTTGAGTAAGTTTTTTACAATTACAATAATAAGTGAGTTTATATGTAACACCCCAAATTTTAATAACAATAACAACAAAAATAACAATAACAATAACAATAATAATTAATTTGATGACTTCAATTTAAGTGAGTTATGATCTACGTAGATTCCAAAAACAAAATGTGAGCCATACTAAAATATAATAATTGACTTAATGGTGACACGTCAGCCCTAATCGGTTTGGGGTGTTACATTATCTATATCTCGTGTTTTTTATTAATATTGATCATGTGCCTTCAAAAACCGTGTTGTGTTTGTCCATCACAGTCGTCGCTGGGAAGGAGACCGCCAACACTGTTGTTCTACATCGCCGAGACCAAGCCTAGGGTGCGCGATAGCCAACCAAGAAAGAGTCGTCGCAGACTTCCTCGTGCAACACCAAAAGTCTCATGTGTCATTCTGTTTGGATTTGATCATGGCTGTAATCGATCGTTGCTCAATTGCGACTGATTAGTTTAATATCTTGGTTCAATCGTAAAGTCGAAAAACTTGGTATTACGTTTTTTTAACAAAGTGATAACTTTCTTGTTTTTTGCTTGGAATTGAAGAAACTAAACATGGTGGTTATTTATTGGTGACTTAAATCCAAGATTACAACCTGTGTAATATTTGTTGTTGGAAAGTTTAGTTAGTATTAACCGGCGTTTTTGGATTGGACAAGTAGGTTTAATCAAGGTTAATTATTTCTTTTATCGGATTGAGCGAGTTGAGTATAACAAAGGTTTGATTTGAGAGACAGGGGACGAACCAGTGACGCCACTCACGTACAACCGAAGAAACCGAAGGCAGCAATGGGTGACTAACCTGAGCCAAGCTTACCGTTTAGGAATACAAGAAACAATCATGACATGGATTCAGGCTTGAGAAAAAACGTGTAATGACTGAGACAATGTAGAGTTTGCTCAGTTAGGTGACCAAGCTCGTAGTCAAGGTTTTGGCACTGCATGTTCGTACGACTGACCGACTGGCCGAGGCCGAAGAAATGGTCAAGATTATGGTAAAAAGAGTGTTTGAGCGAGGAGGAGCCGAAACAACACTAGATCGAGGTCGAAAATAATTTGGGAGAATCAAGGTCAAAGTGACAAGCTAAGAATTGAATACCTAACTATTCCAAGTCAGGAATTAGAGGGGGGCGATTGTTGGGTATAATTATCAAACACAGGCATATCACAATTTACAAATTAGTGGTAAGGGTCGGTCAATGTAACTCCATTAACAAGTGGGTCTTGAAGTTTAAGGGGTAAATAAAGTTTAGATTACTTGTTGACCAAATCGGGTTTTTATTATAGATAAATAACCACGTATACAGATATGGATATGGTTAGGTACTGACGACGTATGTCTCGGTCCGAACTCAAAGGAGCAAACATAGCAGTCCGGACCATAGCCCATAACGACCGAAACTAACACTCCGAATATAAACATGAACACACTTGATCGACCGGACCTTCCCATGTCCGGAGTCCGGACAAAAACCCAGAACGACCGGAATTAACAATCCGGATATAAACATGAGCACACTTGACGTTCAGACCTTCCGAGGTCCGGAACACGACAAAAACGACCAAGCGACATCAGACCAAGTGGCGACAACCATTAGCGGTTTTTTACCATAAATGGCCAGGCAACTAGAGATCCAGAATTTGCCTACACCCCAAAAAGGTAAGCGCATTCGCCCTGATATGGGGGACGCACTCACCTGGTCGAACCTACACAAATGAAGCACTATAAATACGACACAAACCCCAAGGTATGATTCATTCTAATTCTCACGGCATTACTTACGCTTAACACACAAATACTTATTCTCACGCCCGAGCTTGGTCACAGGGACATCCCATGTCCTGTGTGGCGAGTTAACGGCGCTGTTTCCTTGTGCAGATTCGAAGTTCTCAACGTAGTCCGGACTTCCGAAGGAGATCCGTCCCCACCCCAAGGTGATCCGATCCATCTTTTGGGAGCCAGATTCTACAGGTACGAACACGCAACCAGTGACACTTGTTGTGCATAAAAAAAGTTTAAAATCTTTATTCGAGCACGTCTTCGATCTTACGGTATTGATGTGACCAAACAACTAAATACAAATTCAACTTTCTACTTAGACACGGTGTGTTACAATTTTATGATGTGGGTGTTACTAAAAACGGATATCCTTCAAATGAATCAACATCTATATTCAACAACTTAATTTAACTGAGCACCTGTCGTTCTTTTTACTCATCAAGATTCTTCGACGTTGTAAGTAAATAATAATATTCTTCTGCCTTGTATTTCGCTCTAAATCCATATAGCCCAATTAGGTGTAATAAAAATACTTATCAGCCCAAATAGTACACATACGTTTGTTTCAACTTTTAAAGTACTTCATTTGAGTTCATTAGTTCAGTGACAAAACGGACGTTAATCAATTATTTATTCATTTTACAACGACATATTAATCAATTTAAAAAATCATCAAAATAGTACTTTGATTCGCCTTAGTTACTATTTTTTCTGTTGGCCAAACTTTTTGTAATTCTAGCCATTGATCACATTTCATCCTTATTTACTATTTTGTTGTCCATTGACCAAACTTATTACAATTCTTTTTTTTTGAACGGCGACGAGAATTGAACCCTGGTATCCAGAGAAACTGTGCTTTAGTATTACCACAGGCTACAGCTTCAATCCTCCAAACTTATTACAATTCTATTTGTTGATCACATTTTATCGCCAAGTTAGCAACAGATTCACAAAATCCATTGCCTCCAATTTTCTGTATTGTGGAAGACGAGACTTTCATCGATAAAGTTGGAGATGAGACAACTTTCTATACGATGGATTCTAACAATGGAGATGAAGTCCAATACATCTCCCGGTGTAATTTTTTTTTTGTCGTTGAAATGACACACATGTGACATCGCTGAGATGGCAAGATTATATAGTTGACTCATGGATGCGATGAATTTAAAAAAATGTTGGTCAATGACCATTTTAAAAATATATCTTAGCAAAGGGTTACTTCGATGATTTTCCCACCAACTTTTGAAGTACTTATAGTTCAGTAACAAAACAGATGTTAATCAACATTTTATTCATTTTAGAACGACATATTTATCAATTTTAATTCAGTTTAGAATGACGAATTCACACATGTTTTAAATTTACTCTTAAATATACATCAAAACATTCTCAACCTCTTTAACTTCAAATCTACAGCATAACACTCTCTACCTCTTTACAAGGACACCATTTCAATACACATTTCTTCCATTAAGCCAAAACTCTTTACTTTAAGAAAATAATATGAACTTTTACAATATTTGAGCATCAAAAACTGCTTTGATTCTTAAACATCTTTAGCATCAAAACTAATGGAAACCCATTCCAACACACCAAAAATAAAAAACTTGTGTTTAACTAATTTTGCAAAGTACAACATCTGAAGTTACTACTTCGAAAACTAACCTAACCAAGTGATTGGAGTTGATAAGTTGTTATGAGGCTGTTGAATCATACAGTGTTGTTGCACTTGATTCCAAACTTGAGGTACACTTGTTGTAACATGATCATCGTGTTTTGGAATCTGAAGATTGTTGTTGTTATCATCCTCGACATCCATCGCATCTGAAACCATCATATCAGATGTTTGTACAACAGGAGCCTCATGTTCAGCAGTTTGAGGGACCCATGGTACAACTGCCAAACATCCATTGATCATCTCTGAATCATCATCCTGATTCTGTGTTTCATCTGCTAATGATTGACGCGTATCTGATCGGTTCAACCAAATAACAGGATCTGCATATGTAAAGAGCAATTTGCGTTATTAAACAACTCTTTCGGTTATGAGTTGAAGCTATTGGAATAATATTCTAACATATCATTTGATGCAACTTACTTTTAAATCTTGAAAGAAAGTTTGAATCTCTTGGAATAGAATAAGAAATTGGAGACTGTAACAAATGCGTGTTATTGTTGGGGTTGAACAGAACAATAGCCCTCTCATCATTCACAGGCACACTGTTCTTCAGCTCATCAATTGAAATTGGACTACTTTCCATTGATTGATCCACATGATTGTCTTTAATTGGTATGGATTGTTGAAATTCAACTGAATTCAAAGTCTCGTGTTGATCGATTATTGGAGCCAATTCAGCATCCTAAACACAGTATAACAAAATGTTATTACAGGTTAATATGAAAGCACATCAGCCAAAATCACGGTCGAATTAAACCCTAGAATCAGTAGCAATTTGTGACAGTCAAACAGAATTGCTCAATTATAACAAGATGATAACTGATAACATGTATTACGAGTTGAAATAGAGATGACGACCAACCAGAGAGTTGAAATTCCGTTTTAGATATGATTCATTAGAGCTATTTGTGATTAATTTCATTCTCCTTTTTGTTGAGTTGTTCATCTATTCAATAAAATACATGAGACATGTTGTAAGACTAAAAAAAGCTGTAAAACCTTATGAACAATGCAGTTTCAACAAAAAATTATACCAAAATTACTCTAAACTATCCAAATTTCAAAACAGAAATGCAAATTACAAATCAAATCATCATCTAATCTGAACTGCATACCAAACAAACTCACACAAATTCACACGAAAACGAAAAACATACTATTGATCAAAATAGGAGTTCATTTATCACTTACCAGACGGCGAATTTTTAGAGCTGGAGAAGAGAGAGTGAAGTCGAAGAAGTCGCCTTCAACTTCATATGCGTCTTTCCTCTTCATCTTTAACGCCGATAACCTTCTCCGATCGTTTAGCAATACAAAATCTTCGTCGATGTCTGCAAATTCAAGGTATATAAAACAATCTCTGTGATTTTTGACCTTCTCTTGATTTGATTAATTGATATATAAAAGAACTGCAAAAACTGGTTTGCTTTTCTCTGGAAGCATCCGGAAGATATGCGAGAAATCCAGCGGAAGCACGAAACTCTTAAATTTACAACTCGCACCCGCAAAATTGGCGTATGTTTAACAACGGCCCCGTATGGAATGTTTTCAGAACAAATCAAGATGTGTTCGACTTCTACAATTAAATATCCAAAATATGTATATATACGTGGGTAAATTAGTTTGAACCCTCTCGAGTTGATAAAAAAACCCTATAAAGTCAAAAAAAAAATCTCAAAAACTCTAAGTTAAAAAAAATATTTTTTTTTTATTTTAAAAATTCTCACTTTTAAATGCATTTTCGTCACTTTTTATTAAAAAAAGCGTCGAGTATTTTTTTTTAAAATACCCCTAAAATAAAATAAAATAAACCCTTTTTTTTTAAAGTTTCAGCGAAATTTTTTTTTTTCAGAAATTTAACAAAAAACTACTCGACGTTTTTTTATAATTTTTTCACCAAAAGTCTTAGATTTTAATGCACAGTCTATATAAAAATATGAAGTTTTAAAAATTAAAATTCCAAAAACATCGTTGTAACATATTTTACAAAAAGTTGGTTTCTTGAGTTTTCTCAACTCGAGATGGTTTTCATATTATCCTTCCCGTATATATGTGTATATATATAGGGATAAATTATATTATGAATCAATATTATGTTGAGAACTGTAAAAACAACATAAAACGCTTGTATATTATGCATTAATAATTTATTATGAGAGAGAAAATGAGTGGAGTTACTGGTTAATTTAACCGCTATATGTATTAAAACATCTTAAGACCTTATATAAGAGTTGGTGTCCAAATATTTTAGTCCCTCATGAGGCATGGGCTAACTAGTCCGGAAGCCGTTCAAAAAAGAAAAGTCTCGTGTAATTATATATTTATACTTATTAATTTATCATAGTTATGAACAGTAGAAATAATGTACAAGAGTCTCAAGCAGGTAGTACAATTCTTTGTTGCATATACTGGACATCTATTGTGTTCCACGTGTAACTCTGATGGAGACGAGTGTTTTAGGTCGTGCATTTCCAGTTGCTGATGCATTCACACCTCCTTGACACCATATTCTCTTCCGTTTACCGAGATCGAAAGAAATTGAGAGAGAAAGAATATACAGAGTAAGAGAGGGAGATGTCGAGAGAGAGGACACACCACCGGTTCTTCGACGACGATAGCGGTATCCAGGTCGGCAATCAACACGAGAAAGGAATTCATCTGCTCCCGATCTCAACCAATGTCTGAGTTTTCTTTCTGTGCATAATTTGTTGTTTCAATCGACGACAACAGACTGGATCCCGTCACACAAATGAAATTCTGATCATTTGGTATGTGATTAGATTCATTGGGTTTTTGTTTCCCTTGGTTTATTAGCGGGTTCAATTGATCATCTTCGTTTTGCAGGCCTTTGGTAACCGATCGCTGCAAACGTGGGCTATTCTTCATGTTTGGTTTGTTCTCTGATTTTTTATTAATTGGGTTTTATTTTTATTTGTAACTTTCGTCGATTCTTTGCTCGATTTCTGGATTTTCGTTGATGATGTATGTTGCGATTGTTTTTTAATTTCTTAAGATGTCTCTTGCTTGCTGCTTGATTTATCTTGGGAGTATGATGGTTAC
>WOUH02052686.1:0-11193 GCA_009936405.2 Stevia rebaudiana
GTTTAAAGTGAAAATAGGTGTTTTTTTATTGTGCATAATATATTCTTACAAATCCTACAACCTCCATATTTTACTCACATATATATTGCACTTTTTCCGTTTTCAATATAGCCTGAAAAGCTTTTAGACGAATGCCATTGAGGGCACAACCGTAACTAACTACAAAGTTACATTTTCACACATGAAGAAAAATAATAATGGGCTTTAATCGGGTGCATACGTGCTTTAAATTTGATATATCATTCACCAACGTCCATACATTCCTGGCGACAAACGGGGGCCAAGAAGAACCTCAAGTGGTAGTTTTTTGGTCATAGTAATTCCAAAAGCGTCACTCATATCAATTGGTTCATTTGTTGGTGTTTGTAGTTGAAACTGTTGTATCAAACTTGCTAATGTTATACGTAATTCATGAAGAGCGAAAGTAACGCCAGGGCACATTCTTCTACCGCTACCGAAAGGAATCAAATCAAAATGATTTCCCTTCACATCCATATCTTGCTGACTTGTCAAGAATATTTCGGGTTGAAATTCATGGGGATTTGACCAAGTATTTGGATCACGATGAATCTTTGAAACGTTCACCAAGAGACGGGTGCCTTTTGGGATATTGTATCCGCCAACAACGCAATCCTCTATGGACTCATGAGGTACTAAGAGAGGTACAACAGGATATAGACGACATGTTTCTTTGATGATGGCTTCAAGGTAGAGTAAGTTCTTCATATCTGACTCCTCCACGAGCCTTTCTCGTCCAACATGCTTATCAATTTCAGCTCGTGCGGTGTCTAGCGCTCTTGGATTATTTAGCAGCAATGATAATGCCCATGTCAAAGTCGCAGATGTTGTGTCCACGCCTGCTACTAGGAGTTGCTGTGATTTTGGATTATGTTAAAATCAAAATAGTTAAAAATGTACATAAATAAAAAGTAATAGATAATAAAGTTTGAATTTACAAAACATGTGGCTTTGATTATTGTATGATGATCAAAACCGGGAAAATGGGTCTTCGAAGCACCTTCAAGTATGTTAATTAGGACATTTATTAAAACTTGATCATCTTCATGTTGTGCACCTGACTCTTTCTTTAATTTATGCTCTTTCAACCACCCCTCAATGACTTCATCCAGTTGGTTCCCTGTCTTCTTCATCCGCTTTTTATTACCACCCAAATCCAAAAATTTTAGATAAGGTATAAAATCCGACACAGTAAAAACGCCTAATAACTCAAAAAAGTTCCTTATAACAACTTGAAACTGAGCTCCATCATTAGGACCAAATCTATTTCCTGATATCATTCTAACCATAATGTTTGTTGCCAGTTCTGAAAACCAATGGCTCATGTCAAACTTCACCATACCCAAATCTATACTCTCTTTATTTTTTAGCCAAACGCCATATATATTATTTATTGACGCTCGAAGTTCTGAAACTCGTAGTTGTCCGAGCTTTTCGACTCTGCGTTGAGAAAGAACTTCGAGCGTTGCCATCTTGCGCACTTGTCTCCAATAATCGCCGTACTGGGCAAATCCAAACACAGCATAGTTATAGGCCATAAGTTCGAAAGCCTGTGCTTTGGGTCGACTCGCAAATGCTTTGTCATGTTTTGTGAAACACTTGCGAGCTAATTCAGCATTACTCACCACTAAAGCTTGGTTTATACCAAGCTTAATGGTGAAAATAGGGCCATATATTTCGGACATGGCACCTAAAACCTTGTGAGGGAGCTCAGAGCCGGCTAGAAGGTGTAAGTGTCCTATTAGAGGCCATGCACTTTTTGCTTGAGGTGGGTTGCTATGAGTCCTTGTATTTGGTCTCTTTTTGTTGATGATATAAACTAGGCAAATAAATATAGATAAAGTGGTTGTCACAATTGTTGGAAACCAGAAAAGGAACTCCATCCTTTATTACAAAAAATAGAGTTTGTTTGGCGGTGGGTTTTAACCGTTGTATATGGGAATATATATAGAAACACTCTGCTTATGCTTTTCTTAGTCATGCATTGGATGCCAATTATGCAACCGTGTCACGTATCTGACCACATATATATACTAGTATATGCTAGGAGTGTGCAAGAACCCGAAAAACCCGAAAAGCTCAATCCGAAATAACCGAACTTAGACCCAACCCAACAGGTTTGGGTTGAGTTTTCTCAAGCCCGACAGGTTTGGGTTAGGTTTGGGTTTAAGTTTTCTAAAATCCAAATATATTTATGTAGTATATTATTATAATTATATATATTAAGAGCATTCACATCCCGTTTACATCTTCATCTTTATAATTCATTAAAAATCATTAATTTTCTCTCTTATATTCAATTAAATAATATTTTTTGTACCTTTATTACTACATGTTCTTTCTTCTATCCAATTAAATAATATTTTTTTGTACATTCATCATTATATTTCTCTCATATTCAATTAATTATACTACTTTCTATACATTTACCATTACACTTTTTCTCTCATATTCTCTATATTTGCATATTTATCAAATTCCCTATTTCTCCTTCATTCACAACCATTCTTAACCAATTTCAATAATATAAAGAATCTACTCACATACATATAGAACGAGATGTGAATGCTCTAAGGGGTTAAACTAAAAATTGTGTTTAGCCTAAACAAAAATAGGAAGGAATAAGGAGATGACACATGGCATTTTCATTAATCCATAATAAAATATATTAAATTAAATTGAAGGGTATTAAAGTAAAATTCCATATATTTGTTAGTTTGATTAATCCCGATCGAATTGTCAACTCCACCTTTCGTGGGACGTAAAATTTTTCTATCGAGTGTCAGCTCCACAATTAGTGAGACATGAACGACAATGAACGTACATCCTTGTTTTTAATTTAATATACAACGATTTGTTTTATTTCATTAGAGAACGAAAGCTTCCCAATTAATGGGATATGAATATCCTTCTTTTTAATTTAGTATACAACGATCCTTGTTTTATTTCTTAGAGAACGACCGACTGATTTTCAGCATCACTTTCAGAAATGACGAACATTATGATAGATGATAGTAACGGTAAGTATTTTAGATTGTTTAAAACATCATGTTAGTCGATTGTTTTCTACATAACTAGAATTATTTAAACAATTACAATCTTAAAATTTATCGGTTTTTATGTATCTGTGTATTTGAGTTTGATCATAGTGATTATTAATTTAGACCCGTATTTTAAATCATTTTGATAAATAGATGCGTTTAGTAAGGTTAAGATATAAGTGTTTTGTTTGATGCGTTTAGTGAGGTTTTTATGTATCTGTGTATGATGTGTTTGAAGAACATTTAATGCCTCTTATAATTTTTTCATTTAGGCATACGTTTGGTGGGTTTTGAATCATAGCAATTTGGTGCGTTTAGCATATAAATGTATGGTGTGTTTTGTATTATTTGGTGCATGTTTGTGCTTTTGAAGAACTTTTAATGCCTCTTATAATTTTTTCATGTAGGCATAGCAAATTGGTGCGTTTTGCATAAAGGTTTGGTGTGTTTTGTATTGTTTGGTGTTTGTTTGGTGGTGTTGTAGCTGAAATTTAGCTTAGGAATTTGTTACGTTTGAAGAACTTTTAATGCATCTTATAGGTTTTTCATGTAGGCATACGTTTGGTAGGTTTTGAGTCATAGCAATTTGGTGCGTTTTGGTGAAATGTTTGGTGTGTTTTCTATTTTTTGGTGCTTGTTGGTCCAGTAAAATGATCTATGTCATTCCATGATTTTTTTGTTCTTTCCAAAATCCAAACATTTGATCAAGTAGCTACACCAGTCATACTTTTCTATTTCTGCCCCTGGCTGAATTGAATTTAAGAACCTCATGTTAACATGACTACTTTTCAATGTTTCTCCCAGAATTGTGTTATAAAAACTAGAAAACTGAGTATGAAAAGTCTCCCACTCTCTTTACTTGATTTCATTAGCTCAGTAACTGTTACTACATATATCCTTTTTAATTCTTTTGGAAACTGGCTTATCCATTCAAAAACTACTTGGTCAGACTTGCTTGCCCTAAAATCCTCTGTTATTTCCATATCACCATTTGGGATCCCCATAACATCATGCACAAGAGCTGGAGTCAGTGGCGGATCCAGGAATTTTTTTCGCTGGGTTCACACTTTTTCGTTTAGTTTACATGGAAGCCCTTTTACTGGGTCGGGTCACGGGTACTTTTTTAGCGGGCCGGGGTACTTTTTTAGTGGGCCGGGTCACTGGTAGTTTTTATGAGTTCCTGTCGTCAAAAAAAACTCACATCTAATGATTTGATTTGGTTCATATTGGTTTTGAAGGTTATTCCATATTAGTCAGTGTGATTGTAAAAATGACTTCAATATATTTAAATACTTTCATATTAACTAAAATTAACATCTAAGAAGTGAGCATATAATAATCAACCAGTAGGATAACTGTTTATCTTCGTCTTAAGAATACTCCCAAACCCAATGTCTTCAACCACTTTTTTTGTGTCGTATTGAAGTTTGATATCATTTTGCATATGTTGCTTGGCGATCCTTTACATGTTATCTTTTGACCATCGTACACTACACAGCGTGATACCTTTTTCTCATTATTGGATGTTCCCACTTTATTTGAAGTAAATACAAATAATAGACTAGTTTATTTAATCTAGGTCCTTGCTTCCTAGATTTTCCATGAATGTTTTTCACTAAACCTGTTACACATGTAAAATAAAGAGTATCAACTATAAAAGTAGTTGGTGAGCATTTCATTACATATATATATGAGTTTTAAAAGAAAACATGCGAATCAATGTTTATAAGAATTATATTAAATAAAATGAATGTATGAATAGTGATAGTCTACACTAAACTTTTGGAGATACACAATCATTTAAGTATAATGATAAACGAATGAATGTATGAATAATGAATGTATGAAATAGCCTTCATCAAACTATTTATGATAATCAAATCCATTTCATTTGACGGTAGATAAACATGATGAGAGATAAAACACTCTCTGAAATGAATCAAACTTTTAGAGATACACAATCTCCTAAGTCTAATGATGTAAACATGATGAGAGATAAAACACTATCTGAAATAGTTTGCATCAAACTACTAAAGATAATTAAATCTCTTTCGTTTAACGGGTAATGATGTAAATAGTCTTCATCAAACTATCAGAGCTACACAATCTCTTAAGTCTGATGGATGCATGTCAGTCTGATGTATGCATGAATATGTATGATCAAATAGCACATAACACGATTAAACACATAGTTAATCACATAATAAAATAAACATATAAAATTCGCAGGTAAAATTGAATAATGATTGATTTAAAATAAATTAATGCGAACATGTATAGCAGCCTGAAAGTAAAAGTAAACGGGAGTAAAAGATTAGAAAATACCCACAGTTTGCAATGCGATCCAAATATTACAACTTGATTAGTTGCAATAATCCAAGAACCAGAATTTAACCTTCAATATAATATTATAATAAATTTTAGAATTAATCTAATTTCCTAATAATAATATAAACACAAAAAAATGTTTGATAATTTGGGTTTAACGATTTCGTGTTTTGATTATCGAATATGAGCGGTTGTGTTTATTTAATTAATAAATTCTGTTTAGATAACTACATAATATTTATAACCTTGATTTATATAAACTACTTTAAGAATAAATAATTAATTTTATTCTTTAAGCTTATATATTAAATGATTAAATAGTTCTCAATTGGTTTATTCAATTATATTATACATTTTAATTTTATAAAGTAAAGGTTTAGAACAACTTTTTTATAAACTTTAATAAAAAATAAGTTTTATATTTTTATTAAATTATAAATTTAAAATGTAAAATTTTGATATTAAATTATGATTTGTTTAACTTTAAGTGAATTTAATGTAGTTTAGTTGAAATAAATAAAAATTATATTTAAAATAGGAAACACCAGAAAAGGGGCGCGGGCAGAGGGTATCAAACACAAGACCATTCGGTTGGGGGTCCATGGTTTAACCACTTGGACGAGGTGGGATCTTCGAATAGAATTGGGTTTTAAATTTAATTAACCATCATTTCAAATCAGATCTGGGTACGTATATGAACCCTAGATCTATATCAGTTCAAATCAAAGAATTTGTATGTTAAAATTCAAATTGGTTTAGGGCTTTGATTGAACAAATTGAGACGAATCGAATGAGGGTCTTACCTTCGATTGAGGAGGAACAGAAGATGAGATCAGAAGTTGGACAGGGGGCGGCGGTCGTGATGGTGGTTTCCGACCGGTTGTGCGAGCAGGAGCTCGATGATCAGCTCGTTCGTGGTTCATTTTTCAGTGTAAATGATTTCGAAAAGCAAAACCCATTGTCTTGGAATGATTATTTATACTCGTCGGTCACAAAGGTTCGAACGGTTTCACTTTAAACAAATACGCGTGAATTTTGATTGATTCTACAAAACTTATTCACTGGTTCTCTAATGAAGGTGACAACCTACCACCACTACCAGCACCAGCGTAACCACACACCAGCACCGCTCACCCTTCATGGCCAACCTCTCTCCCATTGGTGCGTCGTCTTCGCTACGCATATCCGTTCATGAAAATCTTCGACGACGACATTTGACCCCCAAATTTTGTCAATTTTTTTAAGGCAGCAAAAAACAGAGAAAAGAAACTACATCATAACAAATTTACACCAATCTACCCAATTAACTAATTTATACTTAGACCTATTCTTAAACCACAAAAAACTAAGCGATCGAATACTGCTAAAAACGTCTTCCGGTCTGGAGATCTTTCTTGAGAATCTGAGATCGTTTCTCGTCTTCCATAAGCACCAACAATAAACAAATTTTGTCAAATTCAAATCACCATATCTTATAACCGTGCACCATTTGTGTGAAATCAAAAACCCTAATCAAAACACTAACAAAAAACCCAAATTAAGCAGCACTTGTATTCATAAAACAGATCAAATCCATCGGAAATTGATCAAAGTTTTCAAATCATGGAACAAAAACACAATCGAAGCTAATAACCTACCTAACCCAGATAGAATCAACTAAATTGTACACATCTAAATTCACCCATTCACACACCGATTCAAATGATGAAATATCAACACACAACATAAATAAAGACATGATATTGACTAGCGGAAGAAGTTAAATAGTCGGTGAATTGAAATATCGCTCGAAGTTGGTGCTATGGCGGTCGGAAACGGTGAATAACTTATTGCAGCGGTTGTTATGTTATATAGATGGAGTTAATTTTGATGATTGAAAGGGTTAGATCGTCAGAAGTGCTTCAATGGCGACTTTTGACGCAGGTATATTCTGATTAATTCTCGCTAACCCGTTTGCTTAAATTTGAGTTATTTGATCTAGCAAACGGTCGAAGGACCCGATAAAAAACCCGACATACTCGCTTGTACCGTTTTGATTCACCTCCGGCGTGATAGAACATCTTGAATCCTCCACCGTTGCCTGAGTGAACGGTAGGTCCACAAAGAATGATGGTTGCGGTGACCGAGGATTGGTCATTGAAGTTTCTTCTCCGGCAAAGCACCGGTGAGCTTAGAGTCTTATCTAAGCTCCGTTGCTCGTTATTGTACAAAAGCCCACGTGGAAGACAATATTAAGTGGGGCCCACCTAACTTTCTCATTTGTTTAAAAGAGTAAACTATGTGGTTTGGATCAAAATGACAAACAATCAAAGTTATTGCGATATGACAAATATGCCCCCAGACTCAACAATGGTTTATAGATGTAGCTAATAGAATGGATGAAAATAGGAAAATGTTGAAATACACGAACACGGATGAGAATAAAAAAAAATTAATGAAAGTGACAAAAGTACTTAAACCACGAGATTAAAAATGACAATTTACTCCTTTTTAAAAAAAAAAACGTGTTTTCCGGACACGCTAACCGTTCTGGGACAGCTCTCAAGTCTCACCCAGAACGTCACATGAGGCAACTTACTCACGTTTCTGCTCAGCCCTCGTAACTTTTTAATGACATTATTTTCTTTTAAAAATTGTATAAAATCAAACGTTTTTTTACTCTTTAACTTAAGTGAACTATTGATATACTTCTAAAAAAACTACTACACTAACGTTTTGTGAATACTATCATTTTGTGTATTGTTTTAATTTTTATTCGGCGTATTTTCATGTACTACATTTTTGTGATATATATTTTGTGTTTTAGAAAAATAGTAAAAAATGCAGTGCGAAAACATATAAAACAAAAAAATGCATTAAAAAAAGTCAGTAGAAGAAAATAAAAAAACAGTATACAAATAATTTTACTATATTTTTTTAAGCATTTTTTGTACTAAATTTTTTTAGGTGTTTTCTTTAGTGGATTAGCACAAAAATATACCGGATATGTCATTCGCGTCTTTTTCTAAGCATGTGCCAGAATTTCATTGGTTATATTTTTATTTGATTTTCCATATATATTGTGTGTATTTCTGGAATTCTGGGTGAAGGTAATCTTTATGTTAAATTACAGAAGGTTTCTACATGGTGTCATCGTAATCGCAGAACTCTTCAAACATGCAACACCATTTTATAAAGTTCAGACGCACACTTATAATTAAAATTTCATCTTGACATATTCATAAAACGGAATGAACCGGTAGCTTTAAGTCTTTAATAACTCTTTTTTAAAGTCAACCTAGTTTGGGATTGTGGTAGATCTGATTTATTAGTTTTTCTAAGATGTTAATCAGTTAAAATAAGTTTTTATCAAACCTAAAAACAACACTTTTGAAAATAACCTTTTGATAAATAGCAGTGAGTTGTTTTTTCCAAAAGCTACAAATCATTGCTTTTTAAAACTACTTTTGGCTTTTACAAAAAAGAGTAAAAATTACAATTATACTCAACTCATCTATTTACATTGATAAATTAATGCAAACACTTTAACTTATTGACTTATTCGTTTTCAAATTACAAAAGTTAATCGAGACACTTTTTTTAAAACTCTATTTGTAAAAGTCATAAGTTAAAATTATCATTATAAAAACATAACGTTTTGCTCAACGAAATTATGTTTATCAAATTTCTTTCAAGAGCGGATATTGAAAGTCGACAGAGATAAATAACTACAGTAAAAACCCGTTTTTGTTGTACATCAGCAAGAAACTCCATGTCATTCACCTCCGCTATGGTGGAGCACCTAAAATTGAAAACAAGATCAATTTTCACCTACAAACCAAAACCCAAAAGCCAAAACACCCAAAATGGAAAAAAAATTCTACATCAGTATCTCAACGAGGACTGAGTTTTTTTTTTATCGAAGGAATACATCTTTAAAAATAGATATATTGGATAAAACCATATCAGTTGTCTCGATTTTGACAGTTAAAAAACTAAACTTTAATTTAATTATAAATTGCCATGTAGATATGTGAAAGGCACTACGGACTGACTATACAGTTTCTGTGTATTATAAAAGAATTAATGGACCGTGTTTGTAGGTTAACAGATTGAACAGGTAAAATGATCTTGCGGGTTAAATTCAGGTAACATCTTTCAAAGTTGTAGTGAAAGAAGGATGTTATGGATTCAATTCCAATCTACACGGGTTTTCTCGTGAGTTAGGGTCTCTTCCTTAAGTCAGCGTTGGGCTAGATTTTTAAGCGTCAAACTTAAGTTGCAATCATGTATCCCCATGCCGTTTAAGAAAAAAGGAAAGGAAGAATGAAAAGATGCCAGAAGAATGCTTAGAAGATAACTTTTAGTAACATAAGCATTTTACACAAAACATTTTATAACATTCAGAAATTCCCACCAAGGATCGAAATGTAAGTTGATGAAACCATAAATAAAACAACTATAGGCCGGGGGTTGAGAAGCTACCAACTCTAAAGAAAGTGGTAGCTAAAATGCCTTGTGATGGTGGATGCAGGTATCAAAACAGCAGAAACTCCTCCAAAGTGTATCGACAACAAACATATATATGATCTTCAAGGTGATGCTAGCCAATATAACCTTAACTCTTGTCAAGATGAAACAGATTTATCCTCCAAGAACACCTTGAACTGAAATTCTATCCATACGGAGTAGAATATATGTGAAATGTGCACGCCTAGCTAGAACAAGCATCAAAATAATACATACACTTAATTGAGCTTATCGCTTGTTCATTTCCTTAATTAAAATATGTCTTGCAAACTACATTTTTGTTAAGTCTTTCTTCAATGCTGATCAGTACGGACTCAAACACTTACAATTGTGTCGATATTCAAAGTTTTAAATTTTAAATACAAGTTAGGTATTATTTTCTTAGATCGAAGTTTTGATTCATAAGAGTCGCGAGTTTATCATTATCCTTTTCAAGTAACGTGGTTCTTCCTTCAAGTGCCAAATTAGCAACTTCTGATAATATAAACTTATCTCCATCTAACCATCTTTGTCTAACTGCAATGTGTACCTTACCAAAATCACTTGGATTTTCAGCATAAATCAAATGCAGAGGTGAAAGAAGACTTGTATCTAACTGTGTGTAATTACCATAATCATTTTTGTTCATACTTTCCTTGTTAAGATCCTGCAAGTTAAAGATGGTTTAAAACTTTATATATGTTAATCATCAAATAATATTATTGTTATACGTGAATTATTTGTGGGACCCACCATGTATAACAGGCCACCAAAAACTTGTGCAACTCTATCTTGTAGACCAGCAACAATTCCAAGTTCTTTTTCTGCATTTAGGATGAGTTGTGGTCTGATTTCAACTGCAATCTTATCTTTGACTTTTACATAGTCAAGAAGTCTCAGTCGAATATGTAATCCAACGCTTTTAAAAAAGATGAAACCTTGCAGAGAACAACTTTAGGTAAATTTTAAATCATAAATTCTATCGTATTTATATTATGTGTTTTCCTAATTTTGAATGATGATGTTTCTTTTAATTAGCTTAATGTATCGCATTGTTATTATATGATGGATCTTATACGACTCGAACCGTCGACCTGACTAGCAAAGTTACTATTTCCAGTACTATGTAATCACTGCTCGCAGATCCAAAGTATGGTCTTATATTATAGGCAAATTGGATTTTAATAATCACATCTTTGACTCATTGGCTTGTAATAATTCCAACTCAGGAAATTGTTACCAACAGTCCAAACTTTTATATCATTTACTTGTGGCAGTCCCTAACTAACGGAAGTTAACTCCGTTAGCATATTGCTGA